>CAUYQG010235706.1:0-46366 GCA_963574415.1 Tarsius wallacei | reverse complement strand
ACCCCAGCGTCGACCCGCTGAGCTCCAGTGATCCTTCCATCTCAGCCTTCCAAGTAGCCAGAACTACAGGCACGCGCTACCACGCCTAGCTGATTTTTTAAAAATTTATTGTAGAGACGAGGCCTCACCAAGTTGCCTGGGCTGGTCACGAACCAACAGGCTCAGGCAATCCACTTGCCATGGCCTCCCAAAGTGCTGGGATTACAGGCTGAGCCACCGAGCCTGGCCAGAGGGCAGGATTTTAAGGGAAGCCAGAATTTGATGAGCAGGGAGTGGGTAGAGAGGAAAGATTTTACTTAGTCTGTGGTGAGCTATCCACAGACCAGTAGGACTACAAACAGCTTCCTATTACTTTAGGTGTCGAAGCAGATCTGGGTGCCTCTCTGTCGGGGTACTACAGAAGGGATTCGTTTCCCAATGACAGGCTACTCACCACAACTGCCATGATTCTAACCTACCGCATGTGTCTCCTTTTCCTGTTGCACCAGGGCCACATCCCCTTGTAGGGGCAGCTGAGCTGACAATTCCTCATCCTTTTGGCTGAGCCAGTCGATAATCTCTTGGAGAGGGAGCTGAAGCTTTCCACTGTGGTCTGAGAAGGCCTCTAGGCGAGCGCTGCTCACAATGAGTAAGATCAGTGATGTTCTTTTGAAGTGGCTAAACATTTTTTTCCCAAACACTTAAGTAGAATCTTAATACACAAAACAGATTCAAGAGGAGCTGCTCTGGTTGAAGTGGGCAAAGGCCCGGAGCCCCCCCACCCCTTGCCCACTCACAGAGGCTCCCAAGGCACAGACACATGGAGTGCAGTACTAAAACCAATGGGTAGAACCATGAGTGGGGAGGCATCCCAAACTTGAATTGCTTAATATATCACTTTGTGGACTTCAATTACTTTAGTTGCATGCCCAGCATCAGGTTGGGAAGAGTAGGAAGCTGAGCAAGAGCATTAGGGGTGACAGCTGTCTGGTCCCCCTCTTGTCCTGGTAGAATTTAAGCCACACCAAACTGCTCATCCACAGAGGTTGCTCTGAGCCTGCCCTCTGAGCAGGAGAGAATGCAGTGAGTTGAAAGGGTGAGTTGGGTGGTGGAGTGTGGGCAAGCGCATGTGTAAGGATACATATGAATACAAGTGGCCCGAGGGACCCAAAGGATGACAGAAACATTGGCTAGAGGCTTAAGATATGAAAGCAGAAAAATCTGTATTGTATAGTCATCTTGGTTTCCTCCCTGCCCTCCAAATGAACCATTAACTGAGGTCCAAGTGATAGTAAGCTGGAGGCCAGCCAAGGCTGTGTGCAGTCATTGAGCTCATTCTCCTTAGCAGGCAACAATAACATTCTTTCTTCCTTGCCTCCCTACCACCTGGGCCTAGGCCTTTAACTAAATTATTGCTTCAACTAATTTTTACCACACACTTATGAGGTAGGCATTACTACTGCCCAGAGAGGGTACATCATTTGCTAAAGGTCACACAGTTAAGTCATAGAGCTATGATTTGAACCCAGGTTTATCTGACCCCAGAGCCTGTATTTTTTCAACTTCTCCACACTGCCTCACCCCCACCAGAGCCCAACGGAAGTCAGGAGTTTGAGAGTTGATGATGGGGGAGGAAAGGAAAAGTGGAAGGTACACACAGAGGGGCAGGGGAAAGAGAACAGCTGAGATAGAAATAGCCTTCAGGCTCTCACTGAGTTGCCCTTCATCTGGGGAGGAATAGGTAGTCTGATAACTTATGGATGGGAGTGGAGGCACAAAAGGATGGGAAAGCGAATGGACAAGACACATCAAGATGGAGGGCAGCCATGAGAGGAAGAGGAGGAGTAATCATTTCTGTAATTTACATATCAGCACTTTTAAGCTGAGAACGAATTTCCACATCTTATTAGAATCCTCATGAACACATTGTGAAGTAGTTAGAACGGTATTATTCCTCCATTCATTTTTTTTCTTAAACAAATGGAAGCTAAAATTATAAGAACTCAAACAACTTATCCAAGCTGACACAACTACTTAAAACTGACTTCTAAACTAGTGCTGCTTCCCCAGAGCCAGAGTAGTAGAAAACGGAGAGAAAGTGGGTGGTGAGGCTGAGGAAATGGGGGGGGGGGCGTTTACACAGGCTGTGAGGAGAATGACAAGTTGCAGCAGCAAAAGGAGCCCAACACCATTCAAACCAATGCCCCAAGGCACCTGTTTCCAGGTCCCAGGCCTTACCGGAGGTTGTGAGATTTCTTTTTTATTTCATTCCAACACAGATTCATGGCTGGTGGTTCCAGGGGTCCAGCAGCACCAACAGACCCGTTCAATAGCTTTAGACTTAGGCAGGGAACCCCAGCACCATCCTGAGGAGGCACGGGGGTAGTGACAGCAGCTCTAACCTGAACAGAAACAGATGTTCACGATCCCTGGAGTGTGCCATGCCCTGGCCTGCACCAAGTCAAGAGTAAGGAAAGCGTGAACAAGGGGAGAGAAGGGCTGGTTCCAAGGCTTAGAAATTCTTTTCCCTGCATGTGTGTTCAGAGGGTGAGATAAAGAAAGACTCTTTGGCCCTGTTCATTGCCAGGTCTTCTCTTGGTACAGGTAAGTAGCATAGAACTGCTGCCTACTATTATTTTTACTCTTATTATTAGAAATTCTTTCAGGACCCACTGCCCAGATGGGTATCAGTAGTATTTGCATTAGGTAAAAAGCAGCTTGGAATAGCCCAAACACTGAGTAACAAGAGTATTCCAGGTGAGCTGTAAGCTCATACTTCAGGATCTCACAGTTTACCCAACCTTCTGAAAAGAAAGCCGAGGGGCTGCCCCATCAAGATTCAGAGGGGGAGTAGACTAGCAAGTGAAAACTATCAGCAGTAGATGTCCTACTTCCCAAATGGACCTCAGCCTTGATGTCCCCTGCCCCCTTCCTCACTCACACTTCCCATCACAGTCAGGAAGCCTGGGCCTAGTCCTCAAAATGGCAGCTCTAATCTGGACAGAAACACAGACATGTGATCCCTGGAGTATGCCACACCAAGTGTGCACAAGGTGAGGACTCTGACCAGAGTCAGTAGCCAAGAAAACAAGCCTTGGAACCTGCCAAAGTCTATCTTGGGCCCTCAGGCTCACAGCCCATCACTTGCTCTCCCTGGCACTGGTAGGGCCCTGTGGGGGGAATTGTGAGGTTTAGGAGAATGGTGGGTGTGCCAAATAGCCCTAGGGAAGACAGCTACCTACAGCACAGTGCCAGAACTGCCCAGCCATGCATGGGTCAGGAGTGAGTAGGAAGAAGGGGAATTGGAGGAAGAAATCTCAGCCTGGGCTGCTCTATCCCAGCCTGGGGTGGGGCTGCCTGCCCACCCTCCTATCCGCTTGCCTTCATTTGGAAAGAAAATGTCTCTGCTGGTTAGTGATGAGATTCCTTTAGTCTCCCCTCCCTCCAAACCATACTTCCTCCCCACACAAGACTCTCCAGGCAATTTAGGAAACCAACCTTCCCATTAAAACCACAGCTCACAGCCACACTGTGATAGGGAAGTGAAGAAGCAGCCAAGTTCTGAGCAAAGCTCGGAACTCAGTCACCCTGTGGCCCCATGAGCTGACCCTACCTGTGCTACCTGGGGAGTCCATGACAGGATTGGGCAGCTCCATGGTTATCTGTCACCAGGAATCCAGACTCAGTGCCTGGTGAGCTGCAGACAGGCAGAGTCCCAATGGGCTCTAAGCAAGCCTGCCCAGGGAGGCAGGCAGAGCTGGGCCAGGCCAGGAGGCGGGGGCTGTCACCCTGTTTGTTTACTGACCCCCCAGGAATCTAGAGGGGGTGGCTATGTCAGAGCCTGGCCAGTGAATCAGAGCTTTGTCCCTGGGGAATTCCAGCTCTCTCCCAACTGGGCCCGCCACACCGGGGCCAGGATGGCCCTCCCAGGCTGGCATGGATGGCAGGAGTGGGACTGGGCATTCCATGGTGCTGGGGAGGGGCATGCAGAGGGTAGCTTCTGTTGATTTATTTTTCCTTTCCATGGAAGACACAAAGGGCTCACTCTGCCTCTAGGCCCACCCCTCCCCTGAGATGGAGGAAAGGATCAGACCACATTGGTGACAAACCTCTGGTAAGCAATTTCCCTAGGCCTGGCAGGAAGATGGGCTTGGAAAATACGCATTGTCCTCAACTAAGTTTCCTCAAAGGCAGTAAGGAATGTATGTGGTACACCTGGGGACAGAACCATGGGATGGCAGCATCAGGAGGTTGGGGCAGCAGAATCCCTCTGAATATGATTATCCTTGGATGAGTGCAGGAGCCAAGAGATTCATTGGAGACCACTGTGAAATAAGAGAGTTCTCCGCCCTTTCTTTGAGAGATCAAGAGGAGTGGAGGAGAGCCACAGCCCTCCCTGAGGCCAGAGGGAAATAAATGGTCTATGGGCATCATTCTGGACTTCTGCGGAGGAGGAAGAGTTGACAATGGAACACAGCAGCTCCATGTAGGGAGCTAGTGCCAGGGAGGCTCCTGTGCCCACCTGTGCTACCCTGGGTGAGAGTTGGGGGAATCCCTTTCCCATAACCCACTGGCTTGAGGGGCAGGGCCTCTCTTGGAAGTAGCCACTCTTCTCCTTCCCTAGCAGACTTGCCTGGGGAAAGGTTAACATTCCCTAGCTAGGCCCCCACCCCTCAGCACTGAGGGAAAACACTTCATTTTTACCAAAAAGGGTTCTGTTCCCATCCTCATTTATCTCCCACAGAGTCTTCTGGGCTTTCCACAGTTCCACATTGTTTCCATGCTGAGGCCCTCCTACAGGAATAGTTGGAACAGCTGCCTGACCCTTTCTGGGGATCTGGGGTGGAGCCAACTGGAGTGGCTGGGGGATAGTGGGGGATGGCAGGCCAAGAGCTGGGAGTAGCTCCAGGCCACAGCTTCACTCTCCTGGGTCCTCTGAACTGGGAATGCCCCAGAGTTAGAAATGGCCCCTTGTGACCCAGCCATGCCAAGCTGTCCTGGCTCTGCCGGGAGCACCCACAAAGAACTAGGCCCCATCTATGTCAGCCTTTCATTCCCTCCCATCTTCTTCTTAGTTTTCCCCAGACCTGTAACCCTCAGAAGGTTAACATGGAACCAGCCCTCCTCAGTCACACTGGGCCCTTTGACTTGCCCAGTCCAACACATTTCCTTGCCCTAGGTTCCCCCATAAGAGACCTCATGAGTGATAGGGGATGGGCTCTAAAGACGTCCCATGCCTTCCAAGGGGTTTCATATATATGGAGAGTGCCCCTGAACCTTAGGAAACATGGGCACCCCAAGGACACACAGACCCTGTGTTCACTCTTTCTCCACAATCTTTCTATTACTATAAAACTCTTTTTTAAAAAGAGACAGGGTCTCACTCTGTTGCCCAGTTTGCAATGGCACGCTCAGAGCCTTGAACTCAGCCTCCTGAGTAGCTGGGACTACAGGTACATGCCATCATGACTAGCAAAAATTTTTTTGTATGTGTGTGGACACAGACTGGTCTCAAACTCCAGGCATCAAGCAATCCTTTCATTTGACCTCCCAAAGTGCTGGGATTACAGGCATGAGCCACTGTACTTGGTCTTTGTATCAGATGCTTACCTGAAGCTGGGGACAAGTGCTTCGGAGACTGCTGCTATGATGGAACTGGTCAGCTGCCCGCCACTCATGACATCGTGGGAAGGTGTAAGGGCATCCCTGCATGACCATAGGTTGCATCAGAACCAAGGCTCATGTGGGGTGAGGATGGGCAGTGCGCTGATTGTTGAGCATTAAGAACCTGGAAGAATAACAAGGAGAGATTTAGAGTCAAGACCTAGAAAAGGCCTATGAATGCAGCATCTAACCAGAGGTACCTTGACCAGTTATGCAAATAAGTATTCAAAGCTTACTGACCTACCTAGGTCACCGTGTACCATAAGACTTTATTTAATTATTGATCAAAGAAGTATCTATTGTTTACCTATAGTGCTTTATGCTATTGCTGAGATCTCACAGCCTGGGTTAGGGGGTGGGGTAGATGAGTAGGGGAGGAAGTCATGTAGGCTGATAATTTAAAAAATGCTTATGTGGCAAATGCTGTAATTGAGATTTAACCAAAAGACTAGGGGAGCACACAGTGGATAATAGCTAACTCTACCTGAGAATGTGCTCAGATGTCAGAGAGACCACATTTGAGATGAGTCTCAAAGGGTGAGTAGATATTTGCCCATGCAGAGAATGGGAAGAAAGAGAAGGGCATTCCTGGCAGACAAACAGACCCACCTATGTAAAGGTGGATGTCACAAAAAGGCATAGCATGTTCAGGGAACAATGAGATCAGTATGGCTAGAATTTAAAAGGCACAGAGTTGAAAAAGACATAGGGCCTGCCCCTGATGGACATACAGATAGAACAAACACGGGGAAAATAAAGGCCATAAAAGATTATTTGCATTTATAATAGAAGTATTTACAGGATGGATTACAGTGAAGAGACAGATAAGGGAAAGATGAGTTTTATCTGATCATGTCAAGAATATTCTCCCTAGAGGAAATGTGCTTGAGGTGAGTCATGAAAGAGAAATAGGATTGTCATGAGGCAGAGAAGATAAAACAAAAAAGAACATTCCAAACAGCATGAAAGTAAAATGTATGGTGTGTTCGGTGTGACCAGAGTACAATGTAGGTACCTTGCTGGGAGTAGCAGGAGATGAGGCTGTAAAATGACACTAGGGCCAGACTGGACCATACCTTGAATGACAAGCAGAAGATTCTAGGCTTTATCTTGTAGACAGTGGGGAGGCATTGAAGATTTTAAGCAAGGGAATGACATATCCAAATTTGCATTTTAGAAGGAGATTTTCCTGCCTTGTAGAGTGATTCTCCGAGAGGAAGAACCCATTGAGAAGCCGTTATAATAGGCAGACAGTTGCAGTGAGGATGAAGCAGATAGCATGGCTTTGAGGAGCATTGTAGAGGTTAAATACTTTGGGATCCGCGATCAGTTGGATGTGAAGGGTGAGGGAGGTGAAGGTGTCAAATGTTTCTAATTTGGGAGCTGGGTGGATAATGCTGCCAACAGCAAGAAAGGGAAAGCAGGAGAAAGAGCGAATTTGGTGTGATAGGGAGTGAAGGCAGTATTACATAATAAGCTATGCTTCAGACACATTTGGCTTTAGATGTTAGGAGCTAAGCTTAGAAAAGGAGAGATATGAGGGAAAATTTTAGATGTACAAACCAATTGACAGTTTAGTGAATGTACACACAAATGTGATGAAAATGGGTGACAAAGACGATGCTTGCAGATAAAGGTGATCTCTTTTAGTGCTGGGCAAAGACATGCAAACCTTGATCCCAAGGGCAGAAACTGAGCATCTTTGATTCCTGATACTGATGATTAAATAGCCACCATTTTTAGATTCTCTTCCAGTGGTTCGCAGCATTTTAGGTATAAGGGCCCCTCTTAAGATTAAAAAAAAAAAAATCTCACTTCACCCACTCATACCCACAATAGTAGCTGTACTTTTAGAACTTAGTGAGAAAAACATTTATGCATTCATTTAAAGATCTGTAGACTTCTCACATTAAGTACCCATCCTTCCTCTTCAGAGGTCCATAGTCCAAAGATTGGGAGTTATTATAGATCATAAGGGCATAAGGCTTTGTGGTCTGAAAGACACTTTGTTGTAGTCAAAGTCCTTGGAGATTACACAGCTATATAGCTCCTCACCCCCAAAGAGAGTCCCCCCAAAATGGTTGAAAAGATGGCTCCTCTGTGATCAGACACCACAAAAAACTTGTCACTCAGATAAAAAATGAAGTATTGCCATGGACATGTTATAGGTACAAAGGCTACAAAAGTCTTGCTTTCAGATCTCTTTTTATGTTAACATTTTTATTTTTGCTGATTATACAAGTAGTGTATATTCTTTATAGATAAACTGGAAAACACAAAAAATTATAAAATGAAAATTAAAATAATATGTGATATTACCACCCAGAGATAACCATTACTAACAAGTATTAAGTCTTATAGTAGTTTTTCAAAGAAAAATACAAGCATATACTTTTAAAATAAAATTGTCATCATATGCCATCATTTTGTATCCTGCTTCTTTCACTTGCCATTATGCCATGGCTAATTTAGAATGTCATTAACTACTCTTCTACAACAGAATTTCTAACAACTGCACGGGTAGTACAGCACTGTGGTTGAGGCCATGGGCTCTGGTGTCAAATCCACACTGTTGAACCTATTGCAGCGTGATCTGCAACAAGTTAACCTCTCTGAGCCTCAATGTCATCATCTGCAAATTGGGAATAACAATTATAGCATCTTTATTTTTGTTATGTAATCATCCTAATTGTATAGAATTATTCTAATAATTAAAATTAATAATTTATTTAAATAAATTAGCACAGTATCTGGTAACAATGCATGCAATAAGTGTTAGCTTTTTAATTTTTTTTATTTTATTATAGAGATATGGAGTGCAAATGAGGGTACACTATGTAAGTAGGATGCATACAGGTGAAGTCTGGGCTTCCAACTGGCCCTCACTCCACCTGGTAGTGGACCAGGAACGCTTTGTGTTGTCATGTGCCCTCCACACTCGTCCCTCTCTCCCTCCCTCCCCTAGCAATGCCCAGCGACTACTGATCTCTCCCTTGTGCTCATGTGACTATTGTTCAGGGCCCACTTATGAGTGAGAACATGGAGTATTCAGTTCTTTGTTGCTGTGATAGATGACTTAGTATGATGGTCTCCAGCTCCATCCAATTTTAATTATTTTAAGGCCGGGCGCAGTGGCTCAAGCCTATAATCCCAGCACTTTGGGAGGCCAAGGCAAGTGGATTGGCTGAGCCCAGGGGTTTGAGACCAGCCTGGGCACCTTGGTGAGACCTTGTCTCTACAATATATCAACAAATTAGCCAGGCGTGGTAGCATGCACCTGTAGTTCTGACTACTTGGAAGGCTGAGGCAGAAGATTCGCCTGAGCTCAGCAGGTTGACACTGGGGTGGCCGTGAGCAAGCCACTACACTCCAGCCTGGGTAACAGAGTGAGACTCTGACTCAAAAAAAAAGTTATTTTAATTATTCTTCTAATATTTAAAATTAATAATGTATTTAAATGAATTAGCACAGTGTCTGGCAACAATGCATGGCTCAATAAGTGTTAGCTTTAATCATTGTTGTATAATATTTCACTGAATGAATATACCATAATTTATTTTAACAATTAAGATATATGTTCATACCTCTTCTGTTTTATAAGTCAAGCTGTAATGAACATCCTTGTGCATATTTGTGATTCTTTTCTTGGGATAATTGCCTACAAGGGGGAATTCCTGGATCAAATGGTATGGAACCAATTTCAGGCTTATGACACATATTTCTAAATTGCCCTAGAAAAGGTTATATCACTTATACTATCACCAACAATGTATGAGAGTGCCAGTTTCCCAGCACACTTGCCAACAGTGTGTATTCTTATTTTATTTGCCAACCTTGTGAGTGAAAATGGCATATTGAGGATTACTTTGCATTTCCTTAGCTTCCCCCAACACACACATTTTTAGCGGCTATTTGTACTTCTTTTTTCATTGACCATCTCTTTTTTCCTCTTTTGAGATTCACTTCTGTCCAGATTGACTTCCTTCCTCCTCATTCCTCTACTGACCTGACGCCAGGTTGATGCTTCACAAAACAAAAATACAATAAACTCAAGAATCAGAGAACTCAGACCTAATCTCAACACAAGTAGAAAAGGAATAAACTCCTTCTGGTCCTAACATAACCTATTCTCTGCTCTTTTCAGACTTTGTCCCTGACTGTGACTTCATGTCATATTACCTATCTAGGCCTTTATTTGCTAATCTGTAAAATGCTAATGTTTGAAGTTTCCAATCATCAAAACACTATCATTCCCTGTATTTGAATAGCATGCTTTTGTAGTCTGTTGTAATCCTTAGCACAACCTGGTATAGTTGTCCCAGACAGAATTATGATCCCATTTTACAGATGATGATGCTGAGACACAAGTGAACCTAGGCATCCTGATTCTTGGGCCAGTGCTTTTTGTTATACACAAAGATTCTTCTGCCTCTCTATCTAGCTCCATCCTGCCCCAAATCACCACTTGCATATACTGATTATTTTCCTATCCCTCCTTTTAATTTGCAGAAGCAGTGAGGGAATAGAGATGATTCAGACTTGGTCTCCAACTGATCAAATATAGGAAATAAGACATATAAGTAAAAAAGCATAATTTAAGGGAGGAAATTATTCATAGTGGGTGCTATGGTTTGAATATTTGCCCCATCCAAAACCCATGTTGAAATGTAATACCTGATGTGACTGCATTGAGAGGTGGGGCCTTTAAGAGGTGATTGGGCTATGAGGGTAAATAATGAATTCATCCACTCATGGATTCATGGGTTATCATGGGAAGGAAAATGGTGGCTTTATAAGAGGAGGAAGAGAGATCTGAGCTAGCACGTTAGCACACTCAGTCCCCTTTCCCTGTGCCGCCTCAGGATTCTTCAGACTTTCCGCCAGCAACAAGGTTCTCACCAAATACAACCCTTTGACCTTGGATTTCTCACTTTCCATAACTGTAAGAAATAAATTCCTTTCTTATAAATTATCCAGTTTCAGGTATTCTATTATAAGCATAAAAAGCACACTAAGACAGTGGGACACAGAAATCATGCTATAAAAGGTCACAGAGGAGGAAGTGTTCACTTATAGTTGGAGGAATTTAGAGTGTATTTATGGAAGAGAAGCTTTTGAGTTAAGGCAAGAGAAGGGAGTAGTGTGGGGATACTTTTTAGGTGGAAATAACTTTTCTGCTCTTCCCTAGGGACCCTGTTGGATGCCAAACTGTGGCTTTTTGCCCATGAGGAATACTCTTTTCCTGGTTCTAGAAGTCACACAAAGGCTCTTCCAGGAGGAGTCAGTGGAAAAACATTTTTTCTTCTCCAGAGCAGAGATAAGAAGCTTTAAAAACATGTGGGAAATATTAGAATTCCAGCATGAAAGCAAGATTGTTGGCTCATGGAGGACAAAGTTCATGCCTGATATTTATCTAACCTAAAATATCTCACATATTTTTAACACAGTGCTAGATGCCCCAAAACTGGAGATGCCTAGGAACCCGTGCTACTTGCATTTGTGTGAAGTGATGTATGTATAATGTTAGCACTTGAAGCAAGGCTTGAATGGCCAAAAATTGCAATGCCCATTACTAGGGAACTAATTAAATAATGGTGTATCCATACAGTGGAATTCTATACAGCTATTTAAAAAATTAGGAGCTCTTTGTGCACCAATATGGAATGATCTCTTAAGATATATTTTAAGTAAAAAAAAAAAAAAGGCTGGACTCGGTGGCTCAGCCTGTAATCCCAACACTTTGGGAGGCCAAGGCAAGTGGATTGCCTGAATCCACGGGTTCGAGACCAGCCCGGATAACTTGGCAAGACCTCATCTCTACAATAAATAAAAAATTAGCTGGGCGTGGTAGCACACACCTGTAGTTCTGGCTACTTGGAAGGCTGGGGTGGAAGGATTGCCTGAGCCCAGTGGGTCAAGGCTGCAGTGGCCGGGAGTGTGCCACTGCACTCCAGCCTGGACGACAGAGTAAGACTCCAACTCAAAAAAAAAAACAAAAAAAAGATGGAAACCTTCGAGGACATGAACAAAAAAAAAAAGAGAAAAAAAGAACAAAATTCAAGGTAGTTTATATTTGTATATTTTAAAATATGGGGCCAGGCATGGTGGCTCATGCCTATAACCCCAGCACTTTGAAAAGCCTAGGCAGGAGGATTGCTTGAGGTCAGGAGTTCAAGAACAGCCTGGGCAACATAGTGACACCCCATCTCTTCAAAAATAAGTAAATAAACTTTAAAAAAATAATTGGTATGAAGGTAGTGAGTTATCTCAATTGATTGTTCATAGTCTGTTACAGATGGAACTCCCTGTTCTACTCTTTCACCCCTTCTCACTATTGCACTTAACTAGTCTTTCAGAAAAAAACAAAACAAAACACACACACAAAAAACAGGCACAGTGGCTCATGCTTGTAATCCTAGTACTTTGGAAAGCAGGGGTGGGAGAATCGCTTGAGGCCAGGAGTTTGAGATCAGCCTAGGCAACATAGCAAGATTCCAGTTCTACAGAAAAAAATGTGCTTATATTATGCAATAAAGCATATTTGAATGTATACAAAATAACCTGACACCAATGGATAAGGGAACTAAGTAGCTACCAGACAGAGGTGGGAAAATTCCTTCTATTCCTTTGGGATTTTCTACTCTTTTCCCCCCTTTTAAAAATGAGAAATATACTCACACAAAGTACATAAAATATGTAAAGTATATTAAATTGTTATAAGGCAAATCTTCATAAATCACTGCCCAGGTTGAGAAATCAAATTATTACCCACACCACAAAAGCCCCATGTCACCAACAGGATATATCATTTTTTATTGAATATCCTTTTGTACTTTTTGAATTTTGAGCCATGTGAACATATTACCTATTTAATAACAGCCACTTTCTCTCTCCCTCTCCATTCCCCACCAAAATGCCATGGAAGTCTTTGTTTTGTGGAAAGATTGATGTGACAGCTTTTTCATAGCCAAATACATAATAACAGTTAAAACTTACTGTATGTTGTGCTTTATATATACTAAGCATCTACATATGTTAACACATTTAACCCTATAAAGTAAAGTGGTTTCTACTGCTCTCTTCACTGTGTGAGGGAGAAAATGGAGGCATAGAGTAACTGGCAGTTGTGTCCCAGTTACTCTATGAATATAAGAATATAAGATCTTTACCATTGTTGTATTGTGCCTCTGTAAATTCTAGAACCTGGGTTCTGAGGCATTGTAATCACCGACACTTAGCAAGATTTTTGGCTACGGGCCACCAGGTGGGAACCCAAGTATAAACTCAGTTATGCCACTACCCAGACAAAGACACAAGCAAATAAGAACATATAGGAACAGTGAGTTTGGGGTCTGGGGCAACACTGGGCTGGCAAACCCTGCAAAGCACTTACATGACTTTTCTAGGGCATCTGAGAAGTAAAATTCTGGTCAAGTCTTCCAGTTTGAGCTTAGCTCTTCCCCAGTGTCTAGAGCTCAATATATTTTGAATGAATGAATGGGCCCTTTCCACCTAATAATTGGAGAAGTCTAGGAACCTATGCTACAGAAAGACTTGCAAAAATAGACAAGGATGTCTATTGCAGTAGTATGTGCAATAGCAAAAATCTGAAATTGACTCAAATGTCCACCAACAGGGGACTGGTAAGTAGGCTATGTCACAAAGACAGCACAGCATAATCATTAAGGGCATAGGCTCTGAGCCAGGATGCTTTAGTTTGCATCTGTACTTCTTACTGTACTTCAGTCCTCATATCTGCTTTAAAAATAAAAGATAACAAAAAGACCTACCTTATAGTCTTGTTGCAAGGAGTTAATTCATAGTTTCTGGCATTTAGGAAGTACTAAAGTGTTATATATTATGGTAGCCACTCACATAATGAAATATTATGTAGCTATTAAAAAGAAAAAGATAGCTCTATATGCACTGATTTGAATGGATATCAAAGATATATATTTTAGGTAAAAGAAAATGTGACAAAATAGTATGTCTAGTAGAATCCTAATTTTGTAGAAACATTAAAAAAATCTCCATGTACATATGTGCAGAAAGATAGCATGGACATCTGTTGCTCATTGGCATTACTCCTGGAGAGCTGTATAAGGGTGATTCTCCTTTTTGCTTTATATTCTTTGCTTTTTAATGTACAACAAGCAGTTATTATTATTGGGAGAAAAAATTTAAAAAATAAGGAAGACTTCTAAGATGGAGAAGTTCTGGAAAGAACAGGAGAGTGAGAAGGAGACCCTCCTCCTGTGAGCTACAAATTCCTCCCCCCAATCCAAGGTGATACCGTGTGACTGCCTTCCCTCTCACAGCACTGCCTTTGTCTTCAACAGCATGGCAGTGAGAGGAGACACGAGTTTCATTGGTAACAAACTTTCTTATGTGTTCCTCAAATATTTTCTGCAATGTAGCCAAAAACCAAAGTTCTGCTTCAGATGTACCTACCTTAATGAATAAGTCATAGAAACTCAGACTGTCAAGCTAGAAAGGACCTTCTAGATCATCTAGGCCAACTCCCTCATTTACAAATGGAAACAAGGAAATGTATTCCTGAGAAGTTAGCTGTCAAGAAATTTTGAGAAATAAAATTTATTTTTCACTGAAAAAAATCATAGATGCATTCCCATAGGGAAGAATTTTATTTTAAGAGCCATTTAATGCAATAAATCTGAAATCTTTATATACCGCTGGTGGGTGTATAAGTTAGTAAACCATTCTGAAGAACGATTTGACATCTCCCAAAGGTGATGATGCACATACTCTGTGAGGGGACAATTCTACTCCAGATATCCACCCACTGGAAATTGTCACCCAAGAATATCTGCACAAGAATGATCACAGTAGCCCTAACTTTGATAGCTTAAAACTAGAAATAGCCTGAATGTCCATCAACAACAGAATGGATAAATAAAGTGTGGTATAGTCATTAAATGAATATACAATGGTGGAAAAATGAGTGAACCACAGTCACATGTTATAACATAGATGCATTTCACAAACATAACATTGAAGAGAAAAAGCAAGTTGCAGAAGAATACATATAATACATCATTGAAATAAACTTTTAAACATAAATTAGTAGTACATATTGTTTAAAGGAATATACATATGCAGCAAAAGTATAAATAAATTCATGGGAATAATAAACACTAAATCCAGTATAGTGGTTACTTCAGAGGAAGGTTGGCAACTTTAATCATGGGAGAATAGATAGAAGGTTTCAAATCTACTGGTGATTTTTTTTTTCCTTAGCTGGGCAGTGAGTACTCTGATATTTATTATATTATTCTTTATATCTTTTAGAATGCACAAAATATTGTATAACACATTGTTTAAAAGAATACACAATTTGTATTCTTTTAAACAAAGAAAGTTGGTAATTTTTATATATAACAATGCCAGAAGAAATGTATTGAATACAAATGTTACCCTAAAAATTAAAGGATTATTTCTTAAATCTGCTTCATTTTCTTGGCGCTAGTGTCACAGGAGGGAACCTGCTAAGGAAGCAGCAGTCAGGCACAGGGAGCTGGAAAGCTGGAGGCAACCTCAGATACTCAGCAGTTATGAGAAGCAAAACACTTTGATTAACTTCTTGGGTTTTTCACGTTTTAAAATGCAGTGTTAGACTAGATCGTTTTACAAGTTTTATCCAGGTGGCTGTTTCTTCCAGCATTTTTTGAGCAGCAATTCCCCAAACCATATCTGCAAGATGCTAAAGTGTTTTCCACATAGAAAAGTGTTCCCTGGTCAAATCAGTTTGGGATAAACTAGGTTAAACAAAAGTAAACAGGTTTATTTACAACAGTACTTCTCAGAGCCTTTAATATGCCTTATATACATTATGACTCCCCAAGAGGATAATTTGATTAAGAAGCATTTCCAGGCCAGGTTCGGTGGCTCAGCCTGTAATCCCACGCTTTGGGAGGCCGAGGTGAGTGAAGTGCCTGGTTCAAGACCCACCTGGGCAACTTGGTGAGACCTCATCTCTACAATAAATCAAAAATTAGCCGGGCGTGGTAGCACACACCTGTAGTTCCAGCTACTTGGAAGGCTGAGGCGGAAGGATCGCCAGAGCCCAGCAGGTCGAGGCTGCAGTGGCCAGGAGCGGCCATTGCACTCCAGTCTGAGTGACAGAGTGAGGCTCCAACTCAAAAAAAAAAAAAAAGAAGCATTTCCCAAAAAGTGTTGGACCATAGAATGTACACATGCACACACACACACACACACACACACATACACACATTCAACACTTATTTTAAAACAGAATCCATTAACATTCTCCCAGAACAGTGATCTGTAGAACATTGGTTTGGTAAATGCTATCCTAAGATTTATCTCACTCGCTATTTTAGTTGCTGATATGTGTTTAGAATCCTTTGTAAGGAAGGAATGTAGTTACATAGCATAATTTCCACCGAGTAGGTTTTCTCTGAGTGAGTGTCCCTGAGAAGTTTAGAAGGCTATCTTCTTAGACTTCATTAGTGAGATCCCATCCTAGTTGGCACTGTAGCAAATCCAACATCAAAAACTTCTGAGCATCTATGGTTAGGCGGGTTGCATCCCAGGTGTGCTATCTGCATCTGGCTTGGGACCTTTGCTAAGTTTGTGCTTCAAGCCATGCTCCCCCTTGAGATGATGGCAGAGTTGAAGGGTCATCTGACCTGGAGTTTGGAGCTACTTAGCTAGGGCTGAATGCCTGGAAGTACAAGTAACACAGAAAGAGGAGTACTTACCCTGTGCCTTCATCCCCCTGCAATACTTTATAGAAAGCAGAATTACAAGGCAGAGGCCTGCCCACCAGGGGAAAGGGCTTGGTCTTCTTCTAGGGACAGGACACTTAACACTTCTACTCCTGACACTTCCTTTTCAGGGGGGTTTCCTTAGAAGGCCCTGAGATTCTCTGGGATCATCTCCCCACCCAAACCTTAAAAGAAAAATCTCCTTAGGTTTGTGTCTCCCACAGGGCCTTTGAAAAGGTAATTTACCTGAGGGGCTTTCATCTAGAAACAAGGATTCCCCTGGAAGAGTCAGAAGTTAAGATGAACTAGACATAGAGCTTTTTAAAGGCTTTTGTTCTTTTGACAATCAAAACGAAAACATAAGAGAAAAATATGGTTTTTTTTCCAGACAGCATGCACCATGCTCTTAATGGAAGCCGGCAGCAGCTGCTGCAGACGTCCCTCCTCCTCTATCTTACTTCACCCCACCCCAGCCCTAGCCCCAGCTCCACCACCTGCTTGGACCCAAAACCCATGAGGCCTCCCTCGACCTGCCTACCAAAGGGAGGATAAACCTTAACTACCCATATCATCTCAGGTCCACTTACCAGGCTGGGGCGCTTGGCCTGATGCTGGGAAAGGCAGTTAGAGCAAAAGGAAATGGGGTGTTGCACTCCAAGAGAAGTAAACCTTATTTCAAACCACTCCAAGCTATGCTTTTGAGAGTGGAGAGATGCCTGCTGATTACTATAGGAAGAAAGGAAACCAAGGAGAATACAAGAGGGGAAAATGTAACAAGAAGAACAGGGAGCCAGGAAGTAAATGCAGAGATCTGATGAGCCCTTCAACCCCAGACTCTTAGGTCAGAGCCTGACTGACTTCAGGGAAGAACTCCTGTGTCCTGTGTACTGGCCAGAATACTCATTTGTTCAGGGAACCTGCTCCAAGGTCCCATGTTTTCTCTCCTCCCTTTTCAGCCAATGCTTTGCACACATCTTCCCTACCCTCCTGCCAGGAAATCTACCCTTGGACAAAAGCATGTCACTGAGAACCTAAAATAAATACATAAATAAATACCCCTGTCTTCTCAAAGAAACAAACTGTGGACCTTCTTTACTCATTTTTTGACCACAGTTGCTCAAATTGGTTGAGTTTCTATTCCCGGGTATCTTTATGAATCCAAGCAGTGACTACTTCATTGTGGGCATTTTTAAATGCAAGTTTTCCCCTAAAGGCACATGCAGGAAGACAGGCAGGCAGGCACGCTTTCTCTCTCGTGCGCGCGTTCTCTCTCTCTCTCTCTCTCTTCTCTCTCTCTCTCTCTCTCTCTTCTCTCTCTCTCTCTCTCTCTCTCTCTCATACACACACACACACACACACACACACACACACACACACACACAGTACCTCTGGGAGCTTCCCTCAGTCATTTCCCTTCAGTCAGCCAAACAAGGGTGAGATTTGGAAATAATTTCTCTGTGGCCTACCTTCTGATTCCGTCAGGTCTGAGAAGCAGGCGGCAGCTGGAAGCTGAAAGGCCGGGCTGGGCTGCCTCTGTGAATCAGCAAAGAAGTCCCTGAGACAGGGATGCCGACAGCTGCTGTAAGCACACTCTCCCTCTGTCTCTCCCACTTCCCTGCCCTCCTTCTCCTTCTCCTCCTCCTCCCCTCTCGGAGCTGCTCTGTGTTGCTATGCAATCATATCACCAGTACTAACAGCATCACTCCGACCTCAGGCAAAGATACCCTTGACTGGGCAAACGCAGAAAGAGCAAGGACAGTTTTGTAAAACTACCAGAAATGTGGCGGCTCTTGGAGATTTCACTTCATTAGAAGCAGAAGAGGAAAGCGGAAGAGCCTGAGAGGCAAAGAAAGAATGGGGAGAGAGAGGGAGGGGGAGAGTCTTCCACTGGGGAGGAGGAGACAAAAGAGCCCTGGAGATCAATACAAGCTGCTGGGCTGAGCAAAGAGGCCTGGGCCCCAACTTACACAGATCTAGCCCACAGCCAAAACCAACTTTGGAGCCAGCAGTTGGCAGGGGCACCTCAGTAGCAAGTCCAGAATTCAGTTTCTGTGTTGGGGGTTGAAACTCTAGGCTCTAGAACTGTCACTGGTACTCAGAGTACAGTCTTGGGCCCAGAGCAGTCTGCCAGTCACCCCTAAGTCCTGTCTTCACTCCCTCTTAGATCTTACATGTAGAAAAAGCCTCAACAAGTGGGGGAAACAAAATGGACCCTGAATGATCTGAAAAAATACAGCTCCTCCATACATTCCTTTAATGATGACCCTAGTCACCCTCCTGCTTTCGTCCATACTATCCCTTACTCGTTCAACTGTCACCCTTGTTAAAGAGAAGAAGGTATGTGCTCCAAACACCCTGAGAAACCTGGGACAAGCCACTAGCAGGTTAGATAAGATTATATCCCTTTACTGAGTGCCCAGCACACAGTAGGTTACTTAATAAATATATGTTGAATGAATAAATTGGATGGATGAATGGGTGGATAAATAGCAGTCAGAAAGCTTCCATCCCCATTCTTCTACACAAACATACTAGACTTAAACCCTAGCAGCTCCAGGCCAGGGCAAAGTCTAAAAGAAGCATCCTTCTTTCCTCCCTCCATTTCTGAGAACAGGGTGTGTATGAGAGAAAGAAAGATTGGTTTGGGGGTGGGTTACTTAACTTCACTGATTTGCCTGTCAAACTTTTTATGCTCTGATGGTAATGGAACTTAGAATAGAAAACGGGCAGGGTGCAGTGGCTCATGCCTGTAATACCAGCACTTTGGGAGGCCAAGGTGGAAGAATTGCTTGAACCCAGGAGTTTGAGAGCAGCATAGGCAAGATAGCAAGACCTTTTCTCTACAAGTTAAAAAATTAGCTGGGCATGATGGTACATGCCTGTAGTCTCAGTTACTCCAAAGGCTAAGAAGGGTAGATCCCTTCAGTCCAGGAGTTTGAGATTAAAGTAAGCCATGATTGTGCCATTGCACTCTGCACTCCAGCCTGGGCGACAGTGAGACCATGATTCAAAAAACTCCCCAAAAAACAAAAACTTCTTGGCCCATAGGATCTGGGACCAGTGTTTATAAAGCATCTAAAGGTCTGAGAATTATTATTTTTTTAGAGTTGCATTTTTTCTTCACTTTTGTGCAATTTTTAAATGAATAAGGTATTTTTATTATTATTTATTTTTAACTGACAAATAATTGTGTATATTTATGGGGTACAGTGTGATGTTTTGATCTATGTATACAATGTAGAAAGATTCAGTTAAGCTAATTAACATATCCATCACCTCACAAACTTATCTTTTTTGCATGGTAAGAACATTAAAAATCTATTCTTGTAGCAATTCTGCAATATATAATACATCAATATTAACTGTGATCACCACCATCATTATTATTGAAAACTCTCAGCTAAAAAATAGTTATTGTGCATGTGTGGGTGTTTTCTTTTGAGAGGGAATTTTTAAAACTTAAGCTTCTGGTTTCAGTAAAAGGCTAGAAATAAGGCTTTATCTCCTCTTCAAACAAGCAAATTGGAAACCAATTACTTCCTCCATCAAGATTTCAATGCTGAGTGAGTAGACCCTCCTGTCTGGCCCAAACAGCAGCAACCAGGCCCTAAGCAGGTACAAAAAGAGCCTTTGATTTCTGAAGGGGCTTTTGGAAGCACATCCAGCTTCTCAACCTACAGACCCTCAACAGAACATTTCTTAGCTAGCCAGCCATGCCCAGGCCTTACCCTGCATCTCAGCTCCCATTGCAGTCCTGGTAGCTTACAGCGTTTATCAATACTATCTCGACCCAGGGCCCCTGGAGTCCTTTACAACTGACTTGGAATGACTTGGAGTGGGGCGTTGGCTAGAAGACCAGAGGGAACATTCTGAGAAATTGTTTGGTTTGGTACAGACTATGACAGACACACACCAAACACGTGGGGGGATCTCACCAGCACACCTCACAAGCACATAGGCTAGCCTCACTTTTTCTTTTGAATTGGGGTCTCACTCTGTCGTCCAGGCTGGAGTGTGTGTGTGTGTGTGTGTGTGTGTGTGTGTGTGTGTGTGTGTGTGTGTTTTAATAAAGACGAGGTCTTACTATATTGCCCAGATTGGTCTCAAATTCCTGGGCTCAGTGCTGGGATTATAGGTGTGTGCCACCATGCCCAGACTCAATTATTTTCCTGAGGACGGCAAAGAAAGATAAAAGTAAGTTGGGCCACAAGTTTTGACTTTAGCCTTCACATTGATAACTGGCAGGAGAATGCTCAAGTTCCGCCCTGGTATCACTGAGCAGGACATTGCTAGGTAGACAAAAATAGGACATTTCAGGTAAGGAGAAACCATGTGCAAAAGCACAAAAGTCAGAGAACACAGCTTGCTAAGGGACTGCAAATACTAGTTAAGTATGTCTAAGTTAAGATAGGGCTATGTGTGGGAAAGGGGAGAAGGTGGCAGTAGATAAAGCTATGGAAGCTCACAAGGATCATACCATGGAGGTTCTGGAATGCTATGTTAAGGATCATTTTAAAATTTTAAGCTGGCAAATGTCATGATCAGGCTTATGTTTTAGAGACCTCACTCCAGTGGCCTGCATTCAAAGAACCTTTACTGAATGCCTACTACACACTATCATCTATGCTAGACCCCTAGGGCACAGAGAAGACTCAGAAGCCACCTTCAAGTTGCTTATAGCCTATTGGGTAAGACAGTTAATTAAACATAAATACAATAGAGTAATAAGTGCAATGAAGGATGAATCTGAGGGGAGAAAGGCTGGAAGATTAGGTGACTGGTAGGAAGCAGTTACTGTGCTCATCTGATGAGAGCCTGAAATAGGGCAGTTGGTAGCGAGAGTCGAAAGATGAACATTTGGTTCTATCTTGGAAGAGTGGGCCTTGTCCCCTAATGGATCATTCTCATACTAGCCTTTCCTTGTATGGATTCTTCCTATCCTGACTCCTTGCTGGGTTGCTAAAGGAGAGATAAACTGTGAGTTGCTTTTTTGTCCCTTGGGGATGGGAGAGGTAGTGTAGGTAATTCCCATTGTTGTTTTGTCATTCTGCAACCTTATTTGGTGGTCCCTGACCATGTTTACCAAAAGCACTACTTCAAATCATTTCTACTCTTCTTAGACATCCAAGCCTAGCCCACCTACCTCAGCAAATAACCTCCATTTTTGCTTTACTAAAAAAATGGATATTATACCTGTGAACTTTGTTATCTCAGAATTTCGTCCTGTCTTTACCTCCCATCATCTCCAGATAAAACAAAATCCTTTTTTCCTCTTTATGTCAACGCCTCTACCCATAACCTCATGGTATTCTCTCCCTATCTCCTCTGGGACCTTCTTTATACATTTTTTTCTCTCTTGCTTTTATCGTCAATCTTTTTGTTGCCTCTGACTCTTTCTCTGCTGTCTAAAAACCTATAAGGAGCAGGAAGTTAGCTGACTCCTGTGAGCTGGGAGATGGGAAGACTGTTTTCCCACTAGAGAAAGCCCCCCTCCCCATACACAAACACACAAACCAGGTCGAGCCTATATTATGGACACGTTGGAGAAAGTTTGGAGGGAAGTAATATCATCAGAACAAAGAATACCCAGGTTTTAGGTAGGGCAGGAAAGTAAAAAGTAGCACTAAGGAAATGCAGAGGATAAGAATAATAAATCTTTTTCAATTATTATTTGTACAGTGCCTTCTGTCATGTTATTTATGTAGCAGAGATTGCTTCCAATGAATGGAGATTTCATGCTGCAAACCAAAAGTGTTAGTAGAGGAACAGTCAGAAGTAAAATGCCTCAGGACAAACAAGATGAATATGAATTGGGATGGGAGAATGAGTCAGACAGTAGAAAGAAGTTTTCACTGTGTATGACCCATCTGTCAAGGAAGCAGGAATGAAGCAGGAAGTTGGGAGACAGGTTGGAGGAACATGTTAGGAATGTATGGGCACAATAACAAAAAGACTGAAATTTGTCATTGGAGTTGATAAGAAATAATGCAAAGCCATGACAGACTAAGGGTCGAAAAATCAGTGTTGTCCCAATCAATGCTCTGAGCACTCTCTGTTGCTTTTGTTGAACATCTCAAAAGGTGGAACTCATTTTACACACTTGGTTACCACCCACCCTCTTCTGCTGTTCTTCAAGCTTCTGCTGAACCAGACCTAGCAGCTGGGACATTATATAATGTAACTTCTATTTATGTTTTGAAATATATTCCATTTAGGCCCAAACCATTCAAGCTATAATTAAAGTGGTATAGTGGAAAGAACACTGAATTAGGAGTCAGAAGACAAAGGTTCTAATCCCAATTTTGGTGTGAAATTATTATTAACCTTTTTGAGCCTTGGTTTTTTTCCTTTACCAGAAAGGAAATAGTATCTACCGTGTTTACTTCACTTGATTAGGCTGAGACTCAACAGGAATAATGGATATGAATATATATTGAATATATTGAAAGTATAAAATGTTATTCAAATGTAAGAGATTATTATTTCCATTGTTTCAGGTCCTGGTAGTTTTCCTATCTGCGGTAGACATAAAGACCTACAGTAGATTATAGCAGCTAAGGTAGTTGTGCCAGGAATGTAATTAACTCCCTATTTCCATGCTAGATCAGATATTATAGTTCTTTAAGTTGACATACCAACCACAAAGTTCAGGCTCTTATTCACCATCCTTCATATTATCAACCTTCCCATCCTCTTCTCAGCCCAGACTGCTAGATCTATGCACACTCACTAAACTTTCACTTATGAACTTCCAGGATAGGAAATATATATTTTTTTAAAAACCTGGAATTATTTTTTGGAGGGCATGCCCCTTGTAGTACAGGCTTCCTCTGCTAGATAAGTGTTCTAGAAACCCATCAGCATCAGTGTGCCAGCTAGTATTATTGCGAGAGGCCGCGTTAGGTTTCAGTGAATTTTTTTTGGAGATTCTTTTAACACATTTGTCCATTCCATGATGGCTGATTTACAAGTGCACCTGTCCACACTGCACTGAGTGTTTAGTAGTTTTTGACCAAAAATGGCATGGCCCCCGTGCCTCACCCTCTTTTTTTGTTTGTTTCCCCAGATGAAAGAAGCCCTCAAAGGAAACACTTTGTCCATATGGAAGAGGTAAAACAAAAAATGTCAGAAGCACTAAAAGGCATCAAAACTGATGAGTTCAAAAACCATTTTCAGCGGTGGGAAAAAGCACCTTGATAGGTGTATTGCATCAAACGAAGAGTACTATGAAGGTGACTGGATTTTAAACATGTAAGAGTAAATATACAATTTTTTATAAATAAATTCTGGGTTTTGGGGGCCTCCTCTCATACAACTAAATAAAAATTACTGGTTTTCTAGACTAAAGAGAGCTGCTACTAATTTGTTATTTCATTGTGTTTAGGTTGCTAAGGCAAGGTGGAAACTTCTTGGTTGTAAGTTGGCTTGCAAGGGGAAGGGAACTAATGTTTTTTGAGATTGTACTTTGCACCAAACAGTGTCAAGCACTTGACATCAATTACCTCCTGTAATGCTCACTACAGTTCGGTAAAGTGGAGATTATTATTCCCAGCTTTACAGACAAGAAAACTGCAGCTCAGAGATGCTAAGTAACTTGTCCAAATTCATAAAGCTAATAAGAAATGCAAGCTGGGATTCAATCCCAAATCCATTCAACACCAAAATTGATGCTCTTCCCTTGTCTCTTGTATGTCCAGGAAGGACCACAATATTAAAAATAGGACATTCTGAAATTTACTACTTCCTAATCCTAGGAACACTTGAAAGCACATATTGGCATAACATCTGGCAAGTACCTTGGTTAACAACTGGTAGAGGCCCCTTTTAAGGATGCCTTTAAACCCTGAAGTTGCTTTGAATCTAAAGTAAGCCTGGGCCTAAGAGACAAGAGCTAGTTTTTATATCTAGTAGAGAGGGCTATACACCTCACAAAAGATAAGGCAAGATATTTGCCTGGCAGAAGCAAAGTGACAATTTCAAGATGAGTGTCTCTCAGTAATAAAAGGATGCTTCATATAGTGTTGTCTGACCAATAACTAATCAAGATCAGAACTACTACAGTGTCTCCTCCTTAGATTCCATCTTAAATTCAATCTTACAGGAGTCAGTAGGTACCTACTTGGTATGATTGGAGGAGAACTAAAATGCTATCGCTAATCAAAATTACTCCCCCCAGTGGTCCCGCCATGGTGCCTGCAATTCCTTATTAATCACTTCCTTCAGGTTCAGGCATCTGTCAAAATGTAAGTGCTATCTTCAGTTATTATACATTATGCTCATTAGTTTGTCACTTTCATTATAATCAGCAGACAGGTATGGGACACAGGGCAAGTGATTTTGAAGGGAAAGACAAAGAGGGAGGGTTCAAAGTGATATACGATGCACAGCTGGAGTCTAGCAGGGTCAGGTTAAGACATTTTAAAACCTTAAGCACCAAAGAAATAATTATACAACCCCTACATGCCCATATATAATTCAATATAAAAATAATACTAACCTGTAAAATAAGCTTAAGAAAGTTCAACAAAACTTGATCTTTCCCATAATTACTACTGCAATACTTTTTTTTTTTTTTTTTTGAGTTGGAGTCTCACTCCGTTGCCCAGGCTGGAGTGCAGTGGCACACTCATGGCCACCCCAGCGTCGACCTGCTGGGCTCTGGCGATCCTTCCACCTCAGCCTTCCAAGTAGCCAGAACTACAGGCGCGCGCTACCACGCCAGGCTAATTTTTGATTTATGATAGAGACAAGGTCTCGCCAAGTTGCCGGGGCTGGTCTCAAACCCGCGAGCTCAGGCAACCCGCGAGCTCAGGCAATCCACTCACCTCAGCCCCCCAAAGTGCTGGGATTGTAGGCTGAGCCACCAAGCCGGCCGTGTGATACTTTTTTATTGCCATATAATTCACTCTTTAAAAGTGTACAATTCAGTGGCTGTTAGTACATTCAGGGTTGTTTAACCATCACCACAATCAATTCTAGAATATTTGAATCACTCCCTCCGAAAGCTCCATACCCATTATCAGTTACTCTTCCATTTCCCCACAGTCCCTTCTCAGCTCTAGCCAGTCACTAATCTACTTTCTATTTTTTTTTTCCTATTCTGGCCATTCTACCTAAATGGAAGCATAAAATATGTGACCTTTTGTGTCTGAAATCTTTCACTTAGCACAATGTTATCAAGGTTCTCCCATATTATGGCAGGTATCAGTGCTTCATTCCTGTTTGTGGCTGAATAATATTCCATTGTGTGGATATATCACATTTTATTCATCCATTCATCAGTTAATGGACATTTGGGTTGTTTCCACTCTTTGGCTATTATGAATCATGCTGCTATGAACATTTGTGTGCAAGATTTTGTGGATTAATGTTTTCAGTTCTTTTAAGTATATACCTAGGAATGGAATTGCTGGGTTATATGGTAACTCTATATTTAAGTTTTTGAGGAACTGCAGACTGTTTATCAAAGTGGCTGTACTGTCTGTCTTTTTTAATATAGCCATCTTAGAGGGTTTGAAGTGGCATCTCATTGCATTCATCATTTTTTTGAAATATCAAATACTCCCCTTTTCCCATTTTTATTTTATATTGAGGGGGTACTCATGTATGTTCTTTTACACAGACATATTGTGCAGTGGTGGGGATTGGGTCTCAGGCGGCCCATTTCCCAAGTAGTGAACATTGTACCCAATAGGCAAATTCTGAATCCTGACCCTCCTCTCCAATTCACCCCTTATTGGTGCTCCCAGTGTTTATTATTTCCATCTTTGTGACCATTTAGCTACAGCATATGAGAGAGAACATGTGGTGCTTGGTTTTCTGTTTCTGAGTCAGTTCACTTAAGATAATGATCTCCACCTCCATCTATATTGGTGCAAAGGACAAGATTTCATTATTTTTTATGGCTGCATAATATTCCATGGTGTATATATACCACATTTTCTTTATCCAGTCAGTTGTTGGGGGTACTTAGGCTGGTTCCATGATTTTGCTACTGTGAAGAGTGCTGCAATGAACATATAACTACAAGTATCTTTTTTATATACTGGTTTCTTTTCCTTTGGGCAGATCCCTAGAACAACTGTGGAGGCATAACACTGCCTGACTTCAAATTATACTATGACTATAGTAACTAAAACAGCATGGCATGGTACTGGTACAAGAAGAGACAGCTAGATCAATGGAACAGAAAAGAGGACCCAGAAACAAAACCACATTTCTACAACCAACTGATCTTCAACAAAGTTGACAAAAATAAACAACAGGAAAGGACATCCTATTCAATAAATGGTGCTGGGAAAATTGGCTAGCCATATGCGGAAGAATGAAACTGGACCCCTATCTCTCACCATATATACAAATTAACTCAAGATGGAGTAAAGACTTAAATGTAAGACCTGAGACTTAAAACTACTAGAAGAAAACCTAGGAAGCACTCTTCTGGACATTGGCTTAGGCAAATAATTTATGACAAAGACCCCAAAAGCAATTGGAACAGAAACTAGAATAAACAAATGAGACTTAATTAAACTAGAAAACTTCTGCACAGCAAAAGAATTAATCAACAGAGTGAACAGAAAACCTACTGAATGGGAGAAAATATTTGCAAATTATGCCCCAAAGGGTTAATACCCAGAATCTACAAGGAACTCAAATAACTCAAACAACATGAAACAAACAACTCCATCAAAAAGTAGGCAAAGGACGTGACTAGACATTTCTAAAAGAAGACATACAAGCGGCCAACAAACACATGAAAAAAATGCTCAACATCACTCATTATCAGAGAAATGCAAATTAAAACCACAATGAGATATCATCTCACATCAGTCAGAGTAGCTATTATTAGAAAATCAAAGAATAACAGATATTGGAGCAGTTGCAGAGAAAAGGGGACGCTCATTCATTATTGGTGATATTATAAAACTAGTTAACCACTATGGAAAACAGTGTGATTTCTCCAAAAAATCAATCCTTTTTTTAAAAAAAAAATCTTAACTGCCTCTATTTAGTTGGTGTCCTAAGCATGTGCTTGATCTGCATATTATTAGGCCATTCAGGAGTAGGACCAGTTGAATAGATTAGGTTGCTGAGGTTGGACAGCACATAGGGACGTGTAAAACGTTTTCAACACTAAACCAAGACTCAAAAATGACTAAGTCACAATCTCTGCCTAATAGAGGAGACACCTACTCAACTACAAAAAAATGGAATGAGAGAAGTGCTATAATAAGGCAGTGGAAGTACACAGAAGTGTTAGGGCAAACCAGATGCAATTCTTACAATACTAAACAGCCCCAAATGTCACCAAAGTAGCCCAACTCCCCACCTCTAGTCAGCTACCACATTAAGCCAGAATCTTCTTGGAAACAGCTGTAAGAGCAGAGAATAAGGCTTTTAGAGATATACTGTACTGAGCCTGAGAGGTATATTTATCATTTTCTCATTCTCTTTCAAGCCTGGCCTCATTCCTTTTAGTCTTATGTCAGTTTGTAGGACTGTACTGAAGAATGGCTGTAAAGTGTTTTGTAATTCTACAGTGTTTTATAAATAATCATCTCTCATTGCAACCTTCTTACCAATAATAAGCAAATCCTATCTCAGCAGTTCCTCATTGCCTCCTGTCTAATCTACTATTTTACATTAATCATTTCCATTACACCTCTTTGCATCTGTATACCCCAACTTCTGTAGATAACACATAATGAGCTGATCTCCAGAAAGTCTTAGAACTACTTTGATTCAGTATTTTACTTTGGAAAGAGAAAGCAAACCAGGGAGATTGCAAGCCGGGGAGAAAGTCCCATTTCATAAATGGAGGCTTTGAGGCACATAGTGATTAAGTGACTCAATAATGTAAAAGGAATCACATTACCAGGCTGAAGCTCTGTGTGTCTGCCTTGTCTTACTCCCAATCCTACCCATGAGAAAACTGTAGCTATTACGGTTGTGGGTTTGTGTTGCCTACTCCCCAGATCCCAAACCTTTCTCCTAAGGCAAGCTAAGAGTAAGCAGGCTGCCAGAGCACAGCTAACAGATCAGAGAAGGCAATTTTACTTTTGAACTGCTCTCTTCCTTCCTAAAGTGGAACTCAATTGTGCTTGAAAATGTCGAGCACAACCTAATTGCCCTCAACCATCTGTCTAAACTCTCCTCAGAGTAGTGGGCCAAAAACAAGTGACCCTGCCCGAGGGAGGCCTTGGGAGAAGACCTTTGGAAATTAGAGCCCTCTGATCATTTATTTCTACAAATATTTATTGAGCATTTACTAATTTTAATATTTCAGAGTGGTACTAGCATAGTGGTTACCAGCACAGGATTTGAAGGCCAATCGCCTGGGTTCAAATCCTGACACTACTGACTGCTTATTGACTTTAGTTTCCCTCTTGGTCAAATGAAAACACTAAAATTACTCATGCCAGATGGTAGGTATGATGATGAAATGAGATCCACATGTGAAGTGCCTAGCACATTGCCTAATACATGGTAAGAATTCAATAAATGTTAGTTATTATTGTTATTCGTGCTGAATCAGAGCATTGATCCCTGTCAGGGATTAGTGGACAGTAGATAATGGATTATGGAGTAAAATGTTACAGCCCTCAGCCAGTTTCATGTACCCATTGCTGGAAGTACCGTGGGGAAGAAGCATGTACTGAGAAGAGCTGTAGAGGTGTCATGATTAAAGTAGAAATGAAACTTTGATGCCAGAGACTGACTTGCTGCACTCCTGAAATTTCAGAATATCAACACAAAAGAGGACACTATTGCATATCAACACATCCTACTCTAGGGTAAATGATCCCTGCTAACACAGCCCAGCCCCTAGCAGCAATGTTTTCCATCACCCAATGCAGACGTGTGGCAGTAATTCTTAGGTCCGAAGTCTAGAGCCTAATAAATTACCCCAAATTTATCCCAGTAGCATTATTCCTAGAATTAATTCCATGAGTTGGTGTACTCCAAGTGACCCCGGGAAAAGGCAAAATAGTGGCAGAGAGAAAAACCAATTGATGAGCTTTCTCAGAGGATTAAGTGCCTCCGGCCAGGCAAGGCTCAAAAGGAATGTAGAGAGGGTGAGGAGTGACAGTGAGAATTTTGTTGACTATAGTAATGACTGTTAAGCAGGAATCTTTAACTCCACTCCTGACTTTCATGTTTATTTAGTTTCTACTCTGTGCACAGCAGTGCCAAACATTGTAAGCCATACAGAAGACGAAACAAATGAGCTTCCTGCTTCCAAATTGTGATGAAATTGAAGTGGGAAAAATATTCTGGTTTTTGCCTTTAACTTAATTCTAGATGGAGAATACAATGGTAACAGCTGCACTAATTGCTTTTATTTTACATACAGCACTGAGATTTAGGGTCTCTTGAACTCAATTCTCAAACTGATATAAAACCATGTGTAGGCACTTCTGTTTGCTACAGGATTGCAGCCAGAACTATATAAAAATCTATGTGTATCTTCTCTGCTGCACTAGTCTCTCTTTGGACTAGTATTTCAAAGATTTTAAACAATAACTAATTCAGTGAATTATCTCTGGCCCTCCCAGGGAAAGACTGGAAGGTAAGGTCATATGTACAATGGGTTAACACTCGTTGGGCATTCCTATGTCAGCTCTGCTGTTTTCTCTCAAGTCCTTTACCATTTGGAAACCCTGTTCTTGTTTTCCACTTTTTTTTTTTTGAGACAGTGAAATCTCAGCTCACAGCATCCTCGACCACATCCAGCTAATTTTTGTATTTTTTGTAGAGACAAGGGCTCACTATGTTGTCCAGGCTGGTTCTGAACTTCTGGGCTCAAGCAATCTCCCCCCTCAGCCTCCTTAAGTGCTGAGATTACAGGCATGAACCACCACACCTGGCCTTGTTTTCTCCTCTTAATGGGCTAAAACTTGGAAATAGTGGGCTGGTGAACAACCATGTGTGAACAATCTAATTGTGAAGGAGCCAGGACAATGGCAGACTGAGCAGAATCAGCCCTAAGCACCAACAAGCTATCAACCCTTGTATTGGTACACTCTCCAAATTCCTTGGTCAGAGTTCCTCATACTTCCCACTTAGGGTAAGAAGGCTCACAGTGAGGAGGAGGTACCAGGCAGAGCCAAATAATTTTCTGTGATTATTTTTCTCTTCTGTAAGACATGCTCAAAAAGTTCTTCTGTGATAGTTTGGATTGGGTTAGTTGTAGTTCTGCCTGAAAGCAAAAAGACAGTTTCTTCCAACCATGTGAAACTCTATCTGGTTACGTTTCCTGACTCCCACAGAGATGAGCTGGGTTTGACACCCACGCTGTCTAGTCTTTTCTTCTGTTCAAACCTACCAGGGTCCAAGCTAGCCAAAAGATCTCTGCTTACTGAAAGCTTGTGGCCACTGCTATAACTACTACTTTTTATTACTATTTCCTCCTCTTGGGGAAGCTCGACCTGATGGCACAGGGATTGAGAAATCAATTCTGACCTCAAGGGGTGAGCATTTGTGAGACTTGCAAGAGGCACTGATGTTTAAACCAGTCATTCCAGGCTGAGCAAACAGCATGAGCAAGGGTGCAGAGGTATGCAACTGCCTTGTTCTCATATTCACGTTCAGGAAAGTGAATAGTTGAGTGGGGCTACAGTAAAAACCATCAGAGTGTGATGCCAAAGAGAGTGAAATAAGGTAGAATGAAACAGATTGTGAAGGACATTGAATGTCACGTTAAGGGGATTAGACTTACTTTTGTAGGCAATGAGACATTCTAAACAGATGAAACCCAATCCAATCCACATTTACAAAGAGCTTGATTGGCAGAGATAAGGAGACCGATCATTTGGGAGCCTCTAGCAAAGGTCTAGATATGAGAGCCATATCTAGGGTAGTGGTATCAGGAATTGAAAGGTGGCAGATTGAACAACAATAAGAAACAGTGGTATGTTGGTAAACAGCTGGCTCTCTCCAGAAAAGCCAGGAAAGAGCCCTCCTCCAGGAAACAAATTGGCTGGCACCTTGATATGGACTTCCTAGCCTCCAGAAATGTGAGAAAAGTTTTTGTTGTTTAAGCCACCCAGTTTATGGTATTCTGTTATGGCAGCCTGAGCACCCTAATACACATTGTACAAGATCATTAAATATTTGTTGAATGAATGAGGACTGATCCTAAAGTTTGTACTGGGATTATTATTTTTCAGAGATAAGATCTAGTAGGACATAAGGAAGAAATAGGAGTAAAAAGAGTCTCCACGTGAGAGATCTTTGGTGGTGGATTTTCTATGATGGAAGCTTTCCACTGTGGGGTTAGTGAGGAGTTTCCTGCCAGGGCTTATAACAATATCACTAGCTAAGTTCCCAACAAATTTTTTCCTGAAGATCGTCAGACTCTGCTCCCTCCATTCTTGATTTACTCATGACATTAGAAATGCAATGGGGGTGTTAGAAAAGAATTTATTAATTCAATTAATTAAACAAATATATATTGAGTACCTACTGTGCCGTACAGTATGTCCATTATCTTATTTTACCACAAACATGAGAGGTAGTTCATATTACTCCCATTTTCAAATGAAAAATTGAGGCTGGTAGAGGCTAAGTCATTTGCTCAAGGTCATCTTATAAGTGGTATCCCACATTTAAACTCACGTCTGGCTTTTGAAAATGATCTCCCTTTTCTTATCCCTATCAACCAGTAGGGTGCGTACTCTGCACAACAGATCTTTTTCTACTTCTTAACTTCTGCTTATTTCCACATGGGGGTACTGTACCAATTGCTCTATATGTATTCTCTTATTTCATTCTTGTGACAACTCTAGGCATCTAGCAATATTTCTGGCACATTGTAAGTGTTCAATCAGTACTTTTTAAAAGGACAGTTGTGTAAAAGTGACAGCAATGACCATTTATTTAGTTTTCTATGGGTCAGCATCCCTTCTGAATACTTTATATGCATTAACTCATTTAATTTCCACAACACAATGAAGTAGCAACTATAATTGCCCCATTTTAAAGATGCTTACTGGTTATAATTTTGGGGATGTTTCACAGGCACCTCAAACTCAATAGGCTTAAATTTGAGTTTCTTTTCCCCCACAGCTCACTTCTATACAACCACCTCTCCCCCAACATCCTGCTCCTTTGAGAAGACATATTTGTCTGCCTAGTATCCTATAGGTCCTGCTTCTGAAAAAAGCATGCATCATTCTTTGAGAAAACTGGCCCTTCCTCATTTCATTGGTTCTTGTGGAATTATCAATCATAATACCTCCACCTCTCTGCCACAGTGGTGGGTGTGTGATCAAAGCAAGGTTCAATTCTTTCTCTCAGAAATCTGAATCTCAAGTGTAAGCATATGAAGATGGAAGTTGGCTAGGGCTTGGTAACCTAATGACACACCCCAAGAGACATCCACAACTTCCTGCTGCAGAAAAACCCATAGCTGCTTTGTTCCTATTCCTTCTAAGGTAGCTCAGCTCTTCTTTCAGTTGTGACCTATCTCATATCCTTCTAATATATCTCACTTTTTAAGTCAGAGTCTTTTTTCCCTCCTTGTAGCCAATGGGTTTCAACTGAGTAAACCAAACTGAGTGAATGCTACCATTTTAATGTACCCAGTAGCTTACATTAGAAACCTAACCTAACACACTCCTATATCATCAGTCACAAAGTTCGATATTGATTCAACTTCTTAAATCTTCCTAATCTATCCCCCATTCTTTTTTTCCCCAAGTCTTCATAAAGTCTTTATTTTAAAGGAGAACAGACAAAATCACTTAAAAAGGAGAGATTAGATAAGCAAGAGAAAGTCCAATATTTTCCTAAGAAAAATATATGTATACATATATGAATTTTGCATACATACATAAAGTAAGCACATAAAAATGTTAAGCTCAATGAATTTTTTTTTTTACTTTTTAAATTTTTATTTTAAAGATGTGGAGTACAATTCAGGGTTAGGTATACAAATGTTCATTATGCAGGTACCTTTATTGATGAGGTGTGCCCCTCCCTCCCCTGGCGGTTTCCTTCAACTGCCAATCCCCCTCCCCCTCCCCCGGCAGTTTCCCACTACTGCCAATCCCTTTCTTATAGTATTATGATAATTGTTCAAGGTCTGCTTATGAGTGAGAACATATGGTACTCTGTTTTTTTCTGTGATAGATCACTGAGTATGATCAACTCTAAATTCATCCAAGTTACTGTGAAGTCCATATATTAGTCCTTCTTTATGGCTGCATAATATTCCATTGTGTATATGTGCCACATTTTTTTTATCCAGTCCAGCTTCGATGGGCAACATGGTTGGTTCAATGTTTTTGCTATTGTGAATAGAGCTGCAACAAACATATGTGTGCAGGTATCTTTTTTGTAGAATGATTTGAGTTCCTCTGGGTATATTCCCAATAGAGAGATTGCTGGGTCATATGGAAGGCCAGTTTCTAGTTCTTTCAGAAATCACCACACTGTCTTCCAAAGAGGTTGCACTAGTTTGCATTCCCACCAGCAGTGTAGAAGCATTTCTTTTTCTCTGCATCCTCACCAGCATCTGTTGTTGTTTTATTAATGATGGCCAGTCTTACTGGTGTTAGGTGATATCTCAATGTGGCTTTGATTTGCCTCTGATGATGAGTGAGGCTGAGGACTTTTTCATGTCTGTTGGCTGCCCATATATCTTCTTTTGAGAAGTGTCTATTCATGTCTTCTTCCCACTTTTTAATGGGGCTGTTTGTTTTTTTTTCTTTTCGGCGCGTTTGAGTTTCTTGTAGATCCTAGATGTTAGGCCTTTGTCAGATACACAGTTGGCAACTATTTTTTCCCATTCTGTGGGCTGTCTCCCTGCTCTCTTTTGCTTTGAAGAAGGTTGTCAGTTTGATGAGATCCCACTTGTCTGTCTTATTTCTTATGGCATGAGCACTTAGGGTTTTGATCAGGAATTGGTTGCCAGTTCCAATTTCCATAAGGGTGTCTCCTGCATTTTCTAAGATTTTTATAGTTTGAGGTTTTACGTTTAGGTCTTTGATCCATTTAGATTTAATTTTTGTGTATGGTGATAGGTAGGGGTCCTGTTTCAGTCTTCTGCATGTGATCAGCCAGTTTTCCCAGCACCATTTTACTGAATAGGTTGTTCTCCTCTCCCCAGCGGTTGTTGTTGGAGGCTTTGTCAAAGATGAGTTGGTTGATAAATTGAGGCTTTAGTTTCCGGAATCTCTATCCTGTTCCATTGGTCTATATGCCTGTTCTTGTACCAATGCCAGGCTGTTTGATTACTGTAGTCTTATAGTAAAGTTTGAAGTCTGGAAGTGTGATACCTCCTGTTTTGTTTCTTTTGCTAAGGATTGTTTTGGCTATTTGTGGTCGTTTATGTTTCCATATGAATTTCTGTATTATCATTTCCAGGTCTGAGAAGAATTATGTTGGTAACTTAATGGTATTGTGTTGAATCTGTAGATTGCCTTAGGTAGGATGGACATCTTAACAATGTTGATCCTGCCTATCCATGAGCATGGAATATTTTTCCATTTGTTTGTGTGTTCTTGGATTTCTTTGAGCAGTGTTTTGTAGTTCTCATTGTAAAGGTCTTTCACTTCTCTGGTTAGGAAGATGCCGAGGTATTTCTTTCTTTCCTGTGTGTGTGTGTGGCTATTATGAATGGGATTGTGCTTTTTATTTTGTCCCTCTATTCTTATTGTTCATGCCTTGTTTCAGACCCTTAGCTTGCCTTTATTGCAGCAAAGCCTCTTAGTTGGTCTCTTTGCCTCTAGTCTATTCCCTTCCAACACACCACTTATTCATGTCATAGTACATGCTTACTTAAAACACAAATCTGATCACGTTACTCCACTATTTAATACCCTTCAATGATTCTCCATACTATTTCAGTTTGAATTCCTAGCTTACCACAAAAGGTAATTCATGACCAAGCCCCTGCCCACAATTCTCCTTCCTAAAGATAAAATAAAACCACTATTTTTGTGTTAACATTCAACTATCCCTTTCCCCCTATACACAGTACAAACCAAAAGGAAGAAGCTATTTTCAAAATAGTACCACAAAGGACCTGAACTCCTGGAGAGGGGCAGACCATGTTTTATTCATTTTTGTAATCAGTGCCTCCTCATAGCAGATACTTGATACTCAATTCCCTTCCCTCTCTTTCCCATGCTGGGTATTCCCCAGTAATTCTTCAGTGGCATTATTTAATTCTATTTCTCTATTGCTCTGACTCTTCTGTCCAAACCAAACTGTACACATTATTAACTTTCCTTCCTGTAGTCATCCCTGACTGAGCCATATTTCCCTATATTCATACCCTGTGTGACCTAGCCCATATCCTTCTCCTCCCCTGGAATCTTGGCTGGCCCTGTGACTTTATGTTGACCAACAGACAGAAGTGAAACTGTGTGATTATTGAGGTAAGGTCAGAAGAAGCCTTCCAGCTTCCACCTGAGCAGCTTGGACGACCCTTTCTCAGAACCCAGCCATTATGCTGTGATAAATCCAGGCCATATGGAGAGGGCACGTGTAGGTGCTCCAGCTGACAGCACCAGCTAGTTTCCTAGGCCACAGATCAGCCACTAGTGATGTGAATGAGCCATCTTGAACATCCAGAACAATTGAGCCTTTAGATGACTTCAACCCTAACAAATAATTGCCCAGCTGAGCCTAGTTAACCCCCAAAAGCGTGAGAGACAAAAATAGTTTTAACTTTGGTATGGTTTGTTACACAACAATAGCTAACCAGAACGCGTTCCTCATTCCACCCCGTGTTTTAAAAAGAGGAAAACAAGCAAACAAAAGCCTCCTAGGTAAACTAGCTCATGTTGTAGGATTGAATTTTCTTTCCTAGCCATACTATATTATCTTCTGTTCTAACAAGTTTCTCCTCCTAGGACAAGCATTCAGAGAAACTAACCTGGATTATTCAGCCTTCATCTACGTCTTCTACAGTTCTGAGTTTCTCTTTAAAAGATTAAATATGTTCATTGACATTTTAAAAAATTTAAGACTAGTACAGATGATAGGATTTCTCTAATTCCAGGCTTATTGTGATGGATTCTGTAATTCATCCTAAGTGGCAGTCACGTACTTTTTTCTTTCCAATCTAAATGTCTGCCCTAGAATTATTCTATTTGTAGTTATAGAACTCATAGACATCTTTATCCCTACACTTGGTCTCCATGAGCAAGTCTCTCTTCTGTTTGCAATAGAAGGATACTTTAGAGTAGATCACTGATATCTCATTCTCATTTTTCCCCCAATCTTTTTCTTTCCTTTATCTCTTAGGGGTTAGTCTCTGAATTGTCAGTTTGGTTTTTACTTGTTGCATTATTCTGACAACATATATCAATAGCAACCATTAATAAGAACCAAGTTAACTATTTTCTCCATCTCACAACTCCTCCCTATAAATTCTCAGCACTTTCTTGACTAAAGATTCTCACTTCAAAGGAAAATTACAAGGTTAAAAATTCCAAATCCATCAACTACTATCATTTTAAGGAAAATGTTCCCTTCAGAACCAACTGGCTGTAGGAAGTTCAGTGAAATTTCATTGCCTTCTCCATATTAGTACTTAATTATGGTAAGTTGGTAATAACGGCTAACATTCATCAAGTGATCATTTTATATGAGCACTAAGTGCTTTACACATATTCATATAATCCATATAGCAATTCTGAGAGGAGTTATCATCCCTGTTCTACAGATAAGGAAACAGAGACACAAATTAAATAACTTGTCCAAGGCCTCCCGTCTAGAGTGTGGCAATCTGGATTCTAACCAAGGCAATCTAGCTTCAGAGTTCTCTCCCTATCTTAACCATTACACTATTAAGTCAAGTTTTTGTTGGAAGCTTCCAGACACTCAGATTTTAAAGAATGGGATAGAGAAAGCAGAATTATGCAGTATCTTGTTTGCTTCTGTCTTCTTTGTTGGAAAATGGTCATTCTGGAAAGGGTAGAACAATTATTGGTAAGTATTATATCCAAACATAAGTTGAGCAACTGTCAAGACAATATCTCAACAATCGAAAGATTAAATTCTAGGTACCTGAGGCAGTAATTTATCCATTAGCCTCAACTCTACTCCCACCATTCTATACTTTGCTCTGTACATTTCCAAGAATCTCTTGCCAACTTTACTTCCTCTTAGAATCAGCCATTAGGAGGCACTAGCAGGAGATCAGAAGGTAGGAGAAAGAGATGCATCCAACTTTTGGCTCTAATGGTATGTCAGTTGCTAGCAGCAACAATAGAGTTTCCAGCACTAGTCAAGGTGGTGCTATGTTGGCAGATCTAGAACTGATTGTAATAATGTCTCTGATGGTGCAACGGCAGTTATAAGCTTGTGGGTGCCACCCCAGGACTATTAGTTTCTGGTCTCTAGATATCATCTCTTTTTCCTTTTGCCCTCCTCCTTCTCCTTTTGGCTCTACCATTTTTCCAAAATCTTTGCAACTAATTATTTTTATCAAATTCCCTGTTTCAAACACCAAGAGTAATTTCTGTTTACCTGGTCGGACCCTGACTAAGACCTCAAAGAAATTACAGATGAGACTGTTGAATCTCTATTGAAAAACTTTGAGAAACAGTGATGATTACATGAATGTCATCAGGAGGCTGAAGACATCAAAGTATTGTGCTTTTTTAAACCTTTTGTATTGTAAAGAATGACAGATACCGAATGATGAGCCCACAAATATATAGCTCAATAATTTGCTAAGAATCAAACAGCTATGTAAACAGTAATCAGGTCATGAAACAGAATATTGCCAGCACTCCAAAATTCCCCTGCCAATCACTAAGTCCTCACTTTTCCACACAGGCAACCATCAACCTTTTAGGAGAATTATGCCCTTATTTTTCTTTATACCTTTACCACTTAAGCAGTTATCCCTAGACATTAATGATTCAGTTTTGCTGTTTTTTGAACTTCTATATACATATAATCAAATAAGATACATTCTTCTGCATCTGACTTCTTTCAACATTATATCTGTGAGATTTTTCCATTTTGATGAAAGGAGTTGTAATTCATACACTTTATTGCTGTATAATATTCCATTGTATGAACAAACATGGTTGCACAACAAAATCTGATCTGAGACTATTTAAAAAGTAGATAACATTAGGTAAAATACCTGCTGAGGATGACCAAGACTATAAGGATCTAGTGGCTTACACTGGAAAAAGACAAGGTTTGGGGTAGAAAAGGAGCCACAGCTATCTCAGAATTTTTTAAGGGCTACCATAGAGAAGAGGAATTGAACCTATTATCTGTACTTCCAGAAGGCATAATTAGGCCCAAAAGGTAGACTGAATAAATAGGTATGTTTCAGCCATATTACTATATTCTTGTCCTTATCATCCCATAAAATTCTTGGAGATAATCTGGTCAAATAGGTAGGCTGTGGCAGCACTAAATACAGATAAGCTAAAATGATCTGCATGACTAGTTGCCTGAGCCTAAGGTTTCCACTAAAATAGTTCTAGAAATTATCCTTAGCATTCTCTACAAGCTTTCCTTTGAGACAGACTTTTCAGCTGGAAAAAACAGAGGCAAATCAGTAGGAAAGCTAGGCCAGGAACTGTAATAGATACTGACTATCTAAATCCTAAGAACTAAATAATGTTGAGACTTCTGAACAGAAAAATGAAGATGTCATTTGAGTTTTACACTAATCTTAAAAATCATTTCCTGTACCAGATCATGTTGGAAATCTTTCTAACAAAAAGGTGACCTTAAGTATATAAAGTTCAAGTGAAGAGACAACAGAAATTTCTTAGAGCCTGTGTATGTGTGCGTGTACACTCTTTCCCTTAGTGTTAGAGTTCAAACCAGATAAGGTAAATATAAGCACTTCATAAACTCTAAGGTGAATTAAGCTAGAAGACGAAGAAAAACAAGGTTTCAAAGAGCCCTCAGAAGGTCAGGCACTGTGGCTTATGCCTGTAATCTCAGCCCTTTGGAAGGTCAAAGTGGGAGGATTGCTTGAGCCTAGGAGCTCGAGACCAGTCTAGGCAATATAGCAAGATCCCATCTCTACCCTCCCCCCAAAAAAATTGCTGGCATGGTGGCATGCACCTGTAGTCCCAGATACATGGGAGGCTGAGACGAGGGGATTGCTAGAGCCTAGAAGTATGATGTGGTGAACCACGATCCTTCCACTGCATTCCAACCTGGGCAACAACAGAGTGAGACCCACACTAAAAAAAAAAAAAAAAAAAAAGACAAAGAACCCTTAGAAGGGTCAGCCTGAAGTTCTAAACCAGGATTTAGGCTGAATGATTTTTCAGAAATGAAGCTCCTAAAAATTTCCTAAATAAATTCTTGAACAGAATTAAAGATATAAGAAGAATCCACCTCTAGAGAGAGATTTAATTTTATGAACAATGCATAGATACAAAAGAGTACACCATTAGACTTAGACCCTCAGATCAAAACTGATAAGAAAATGCTTCTAGACTATCATCTCTTTAAATATGCTGGCAGAAATTTCCCTTTCATAGGCTCGCCAAAGCACTAAAGGGGTTGCTTCAGTGGTAATTGCAGAGATGACTAATAATCAAATATCTTTCCCTAATCTAAGCATATTGGCAGGGGAGGGGGGAAGGCATGGAATTTACTGTTAATAGTAAGTGGCAGGATGAAAAAGCTCTCCCAGAGCCTTCAAATTCTATCTTAAGATTTTGGTGGTGAATTCATAAGAATGAGTATAATTATTTCAATTATACCTCTCTCAATTTTCCATTATCCATAATATGATGACTTGTATTTATAGGAGTAACAGAGACAAAAAAGAACAAAATACTTAAGAAAAATTTGTGTCTAACAGAAAAAACAAGTAGATGTGGTTGGGTGGGTTTTTCTTCCCAAAGTTAGAGGAAATGAAAAGACAGTAAAAATTTAAAAAGTTATTTAATAGCTGCACAAAGACAAAAAAAATTACAAAATGTTGTGGTAATTTTTTAAAACCTAAGTAAATGGATTGACATTTTATACTCATTGGCTAGACAACTCTTTATTTTACTATGTTAATTTTACCCAAGTTGCAACACAATCTCAACAGAAATGCCAGCAAACTTTTTGTGTGAAAATCAACAAGATAATTGGCTTGATTTAATCGTTCCACATTGTATACATATATTAAAACATCCCATTATAACTCATAAATATGTAAAACTATGATTTGTCAATTTAAATTAATGTTAATAAATTAAATTTATATGGAAATGCAAAGGTCCTAGAAGAGCCAAAACAATCTTAAAACAACAAAACTGAAGGGACTACATTATCAGATATCAAGATTTGTTATAATGCTACAGTAATTAAGACAGTGTAGTATTTGTGCAATGCTAGTCAAATAGACCAATGGAATAGGATAGAGAATACAGAAACAGAATCATCCATATACAGTCATCAGATATATGGTGATGGCACCATTACAATTCAGTGAAAAAGGATTAGTCTTTTTAAAAAATAGTGAAATATTTGAGGTGGATCATAGACCTAAATGATCTACAACAAAGGTTGGCAAACTTTTTCTGTAAAGGGCCACATTGGAAATATTCTAGGCTTCGTGGCCCATACAGTTTCTATCACACTGATTTTGACACTGAAGTTCACACTGCTGCCATACATAATACATAAATGTATGGATGTAACTATTTTCAATAAAACATTATCTGGGCCAGATTTGGCCTTTGAATTGTAGTTAGTTGACTCCTGTTCTAGAAAGACACACAGAAGAGTATTTTCTTAATCTTGAAGATAAGCAAAGATTTTTGAAATAGGACATCAAAAGCACTAACCACATAAAAATAGCCAAATTGGACTTAAGATAAAGAACTTCTGGTAAAAAAAAAATATCATTAAGAATATGAAAACTTGGCCAGGCATGATGATTCATGCCTGTAACCCCAGCACTTTGGGAGGCTGAGACAGGGGGATCATTTGAGGCCAGGAGTTTGAGATTAGCATGGGCAACACAGTGAGACCTCATGTCTACAAAATAAAAAATAAAAAAAAATTTAAAAAATATAAAAACTCAAGCAGCAGACTAGGAGATTTCTGTAATACATTTGACTAAGGACTTGTATTTAGAGTATATAAAGGACTCATACAAAACAATAAGACAGACACTCAATAATAAAATGAGCAAAATATCTGAACAGGTGTTTTACAAAAGATATCCATATGGTCAATCAACATGAAGAGATGCTCATCATTAGTCATCAGGAAAACGCAAATTAAAGTGACATTGTGATACCACCATACATCCAACATAATGGCTAAAATTAAATGGACAGATAAAACCCAAGTGCTGGTGAAGATATACTTGTATAGCTACTGTGACTGTCATACATTGCTGGTAGTGATGTAAACTTATATAATCACTTTGTGGTTTTTACTAAAGCTAAACATATATCTACCCTATGAACAAGAAATTCCACTCTTGCATATGAACTCAACTGAAATGAATAGTTATATTCCATGAAGGACATATACAAGACTGTTCATAGCAGTTTTATTCATAATTCAAAAACTAAAAACTCAAATGTCCTTCTACTCTAGAATGAATAAACCAATTGTGGCAAATGCACACAATTAGTACATAGCAGTAAAAAAAATGAACTACTAGAATGTACAATGACATGGGTAAATCTCGAAAATGTAATGTGGAGCAGAAGTCAAGTACATGAGTAGATAGTTTCCATTTAAATGGAGTTCAAAAACAGGCACAACAACCTATGGTGATAGAGGCTAAAACAGCAGTTACCTTTGTGATGAGGCATTAAGAAGTCTTCTGAGGCCGGGTGCAGTGGCTTACACTGTAATCGCAGCACTTTGGGAGGCTGAGGTGAGAGGACTACCTGAGCCCAAGGGTTCGAGACCAGCCTGGGCAATTTGGTGAGACCATGTCTCTACAAAAAATCAAAAAATTAGCCAGGCATAGCACCGCACACCAGAAGTTCCAGCTACTTGGAAGGCTGAGACAGAAGGATCGCCTGAGTACGGCAGATTGAGGCTGCAGTAGCTGTGAGCGTGCCACTGCACTCCGGCCTGGGCTACAGAGTAAGACTCTGACTCAAAAAAAAAAAGTCTTCTGAGATGCTGAAATGTTCTACATTTTGATCTGTGTGGTAATTAAATGATTGTGTGTATGTGTGAATTAAGCGAGCTACACTGAAGATCTGTGAACTTTACTGTATGGAAGAATATTTATTAGCAAAGCACGGTGGCACGTGCCTGTAGTTCCAGCTACTTGGGAGGCTGAGACAGGAGGATTGCTTGAGCCTAGGTGTGTGAGAGCAGCTGGGTAATTTGCTTTTAGGAGACCCTGTCTCCTAAAAACAAATAGAAAGAAAAAATGTTCTTAAAAAGAATGTTATTTTTAAAAAGTATGTCATCACAACATATACTTTAATAAGTAAAATAATTGCTTCTTCCTCAAATTGATAGTTGCAAGAATGTCTATTAAATCTTCCTGTGTACAGATTATTTTGCTTTTCTTTTGCTTACTTATAAGATCTTTCTACTTTGGAAAATGTATCCAAGTATACCAAAGAAGTGAGAATTTTCTTCATATTCTCAGATTGCTATGTAGTCATCATATTCTGTTCAGAAGTCTTGCCATGACAGAATTTAGGATGCTTAGTTTTTGGCAATCTGAGTAAAAATGCTATTCCTTGCTCTGTGTGTGTATATATGGTTTTTACACTCCCCTAGAGATACTCATATCCACTTTGAAAGCATACCTTTGAATAGCTACTCTAGTCACAATGGCTGATTGACAGGAAAAGCCTTGAAGTGCTCAAAGGGACCATTGACCCTTTTTCTTAGTAATGAGCAAAGAGACCTTTATAACTAATTAAATTATAATTCTAATATTCCTCCCCTTCCTTATTAACAGTAGCTGGCCTTGATTTTTTTCCTGGAGTATGTGTGCTCAATAAGGAGTGAGGGAAACAAAACAGATAATGTCTTATAAAACAAAAGTAGTCATTATTCTCTGCTCCAATAAGTGTGTTTTATCTTTTATCATGAAAAGAATCAGTATTTTTACCAAGAGTTTTCAAATACATTTTTCTTTCAAGGACGTTTTGTTGTGTTTCAATTGTTCTCAACTGAGATTTAGCTCAGAGCTACAATTCAAAATGTTTATGCACAGTGTTCATTCATTGTGGGAAAGTTGTAGCTAAAGATGACATTAATTTGGTAGTGTTAAAGCATTAATTGAACAACAATCTTTTACTTAACCTGGTGTGATTTTTCATAGTATGGCCCATACTTGCAATATCTATATTTCCTTCTTTAAGATATTAGATCTTATGATGCTAAAAAAAATCTTCAAAAGATTTTTTTAAGGGAGCACAAGGGGCAGCTTCTGTTCATGTTATACCATGTTTATTCTCAACATGGTATAACAACAGCAAAAACATTGAATCTGGTTTTAGTAGATCTAAAAGTTAGACCTGATCTCTGTTATGAATGACTTTGTGTGAATTATTTAATCTTTCAGAGCTTGTAGTTTCTTCACCTGTACAATAAGGCTGTTATACTTATGCCTGCCATACTGAAGAATATGGGTGAAAATCATCCACAAGGTATCTCAAAATGTGAACTGGATATAATACATGACACTATTTTTAAAATTACAGTAAAATTTTGGTTGATGAGGATTTAGGTTTGGGGTTTTTTAAATCTAAAAACACTAAATAGTAAAAAACCCACTATAAAGATTTTTTTGAAAGAAAATTTAATTGACATTTGAGGATAATAAGTCCCTGAAACCAAGTCTTGGAAGAAATCTCAAGGAAACAGCTCTAAATAATGAAAGGCTTGTCTTAGAGGTTGGATTACATTCAAGTTCCAAATCAAACAGGCTTATATACTTCCCTCATTGTCACGTACTTAACCAGCCACAATGTAGCTCTGCTATAATCTAAAAAGCCTGATTTGAATTCTTCCAGGTGGAACATGCCTGCCTAAATAATTAGAGTCACCTGATTTACCAAGTTCATCTTGGCCTCTTCTTGGACCTGGAATAACATAAATTCCAAGAAAGGGGCCAAAACTTCCACCAGCAGAAACTGTCTGCATCTTAACATACTATCCAAGCATTTATACCAGTAATGATTGCATGTTGCTGATGTATACAGGATCCAGGGAGAGTTTCCAGATTAAATATAGGACACCCAGTTAAAATTGTTTCAGACTGACAGTAGTGGAAATCTGCCTGGGGAAGGGGGAGCACACCTCATCAACAAGGGTACCTGCACAGTGAATATTTGTATACCTAACCCTGAAATGTACCCCGCAATTTTTAAATAAAAAAGTTTTAAAAGTTAAAAAAATAAAATTGTTTCAGATAAACAATACACAGTTTTTGTATATGCAAGCCTTATGAATATTTGGGACACATTTATATTAAGAATTTACTCATTGTTTATCTAAAATGCACATTTAACTGTGTCCCGTATTTTTATTTACTGACTTTTATTTACTAAATCCAGCAACCCTAATTCCAGGGTGCAGGGCCAGGTTTCTCATCTGAGATTCCTGTGAAAGTAGATACTTCACTGAAAGTTGAAATTAAAATTCTATCATGTGGCTGGGTCCTGTCACATGGAAGATAATTGTGCTTAATACTCTGTCCAAGCCAGTGATCCCTGAGGGAGACTGCAGGGCTTCCTGCCCTCCTAACCCCATTTCAAAGCCAGCTTGAGCTCATGAAATCAGAATGTGTTGCCATTGTATTAACATTCTTCATGAATTATCTCAAACCCAATTCATAGGAGAATTACCAAAAAGAAAAATCATAACACCAATTTTGTGCACAGCTATGCAAATGGAGAAATTCCAGGGGAATGAAGGTCTTGTCCAGAGGAGCCTTCTCTAGAATCATTTTGGGTTTTGTGACACCTGTTCCAGCAGTCCACACCAGTGTCTAGACATCTTCCTTGCCTGTTTCCTTCTCTTTGACTCGAGATGCAAATATGTTAGGCTTGCAAGAGAGTGAGGCAAAAAGATACCTGGACTGCAAAATTTAGGGAGACACAAGGTCTCGGAGTGGGGCAAGCATGGAGTCAGCCTCTAAGAGTGAGCAGCTGCTTAAATGTTGCACCCCTGCTACCTCACTTAGTCCTGCAAAAACAGGCTATCTCCTTTCTCCTTTAGACATTTCTGTCACATTATAGTCATTTCTGGCTGTGAGCAATCCAGATGTATGAAGAAAGAGACTACAATGCTTAGCAAATGCATAACATAGTCCCTCACGGGCACAGAAGGGTGATAACTGGTGCAATCCTTGACACATGTACTTGTTGCTGTCCTCATCAACTTGGTGAGCACAGTAGAGCATGTATTTATTTCTTAGGGCTGCCATAATAAAGCACCACACATTGGGTGGCTTAAACAACAGAAATGTGGTGCCTCACAGTTCTGGAGACTTGAAGTCTAAAATCATGATGTGGTGGCAGGGTTGGTTTCTCCTAAGGGCTAGAGGAAGAATCTCTCCCAGGCCTCTTCTCTAGTTGCTGATGGTTTGCTCGCTCTCTTTGGCGTTCCTTGGCTCATAAATGCCTGCCTTCATCTTCACATTGCATTCTCCCTGTGCTCATCTAAAGATTTTAATAATGGTGGTAATCTAAGACTAACAGAAACTAGTATTTTACTGGGGGAAAAGATTACTTTCAATTCCTAGAAATAAAAAATTTAATTACTGGGAGAATTAGTATGTGTCTTTTTGGGAAGGAGGGAGTACACAGAAGGAAGAGATTACAGGTATGCCTTCATGTCCTAACCCACTTGTTGTAGAGCCCTAATATGGGCACCAAAATGTAGCCTTAAAATATAAGGAGGGAGCCGGGCTCGGTGGCTCAGCCTGTAATCCCACGCCTTGGGAGGCTGAGGTGAGTGGATTGCCTGAGCCCGCGGGTTCGAGACCCGCCTGGGCAACTTGGTGAGACCTCATCTCTACAATAAATCAAAAATCAGCTGGG
>CAUYQG010235698.1:0-18599 GCA_963574415.1 Tarsius wallacei | reverse complement strand
TAGGGCTCCAAGCTCTCCTAGCCTGCAGGGTTTCTGTAGATAAATCTGCTGCTATTCTAATTGGTCTTCCATGGTAGGTGATCTGGCCTTTTTCTCTTGCTGCCTTTAGGATTTTTTCTTTTATACCTACTTTGTTTAGGCGCACTATTATGTGTCTAGGAGTTGGTCTCCGCATTTGTTGTCTTGCAGGGGTTCTCTGAATCTCTTGTGTTTGAATTTTTGCATCACTGATTAGATGGGGGAAGTTTTCTTGAATGATCTCATGAAAGGCTTGTTTCAGTATGGACTCTGTCTCTCTGCTTCTGGAAGACCAATTAATCTTAGGTTCAGTCTCTTGAAGTAATCACTCATCTTTTGAAGGTTTTGTTCTGCCTTTTTTGAGCTTGCTTTCCATGTTTTTAACACTTTAGATTAGTTCTATATTTTGGTCCTCAAGCTCCGAAATTCTTTCTTCTGCTTGGGTAATTCTGCTTCCCATGCTTGTCATTCTGTTATTTATTTCATTCACAGTATTCTTTATTGCTGTTATCTCAGTTATCATCTCCTTCCTAGTTTCTTCTTGATTCTCCTCTATTCTCTTTAATCTCTTCATTATCGTCTTGATGTCTAGAGTTGTAGTTTGAAACCAGTCATTTTGGGGGCTCTTCATTGTTTGCATACCGAAGTCAATTTTCTCAGTGTCTGCCTTCCCAGGGATCTGGGAGAGATCCATATTCTTCTTTTGGTTTTTCTTCATTTGCATAGATTTCTTTCTCTCTCCTCCTTTCCTTTGAGCTGTAACCTGAGACGTCTGCTGCTTAGTTCCCAAGAGAGTGGCTTTGTCTTCTGTTTAGTGACATTACCTTGGGAACCCAGGTGGAGACTGCTTTTAGGTGGGCGGGGCAACGCGAGTCTCTACATGGAGAGTGGCTGAAGTGATAGGATCCCTTTTCTCTGCTCTTTGGGTCCCTGGTCAATCGACTATGATGGTCTGTGTTAGCGTGATAGCGTGAGCCTCCTGGGGATCAGCTGCACGGCTGGGCGCTCCACTCGGGGCTCCAGAGCTCCAGAATTCAGAGCCCCAAAGCTCCAAAGGGCAGGCGGTGAGCGGCAAAAGTAGCTCCGCACCACCCCCAGCGTACTTCAGTCAGAAATGGAATCAGTCTCTCCGAGGGGCGGGTGCCCAGAGCCTCCCGGGGTTACCGGAGGCTCTGTCTGGGCTCGATGCCGCCAGGGAGGGAGCTGAGGACAGAGCCTTCCTACCCGTGAGGGAGCAGCCCAGGACACAATAGCCGGCCCTGCGTGTAACCTGGACTCCCTGAGCCTCGGACCAATGTGTCCAGCTGTGGGAAGAGTCTTTTTGGGGAAATCATATTCGGAGAATCTTACAGTTCCACCTATGTCGCCGTCATCTTAACCAGAACCTCAGATGATTCATCTTATAAACAGACAACATAAACTTACAGTGTTGATGAACACTGTTCCTTACGGTACATATATTTTTTCTTTCTCATGATTTTCTTCGTAACATTTTCTTTTCTCTAGATTACTTTAGGTTGTAAGAATATAGTATATAATACACATAACATGCAAAAATTTGTGCTAATCAACTGTTTATGTTATCAGTAAGGCTTCCAGTCAATAGTAGGCTACTAATAAGGTAGCTAAGTTATTGGAAAGTCAAGTTATTGCACGAATTTTTCAATTGTGCAGGGAGAGTTGGTGCCCCAACCTCCTCGTTGTTCAAGGGTCAAATATATTTTGTTCTCTCTCTTGGGGTCTGGGACTTAGGGTCAATCAACTGCAGGTAAGGAAAAAGCAGAATATACTTTATTCCTGACATGCCACATCTTCCTTCTTTCTTTTTCAGTTTAAGGACAAGAAATTATTTTTCCAACATTGGGTTAATGTGACCACCTTGATTCCATGTAAAGTCAATTTTTTTCAGAGAACAAGGCATACAAATAACTACTTTCAATTCCAAATGAACATCAAAGTTCATAATTTTAGACCTCTAGTGACTCTTGATCCAACATGAGAGATTGCTTTTTTATTTGGTTCACTTGTAAGTAGCTTCTTATGTTTAAATCATACTTTCATATGTAGTCAGGAATCAAAAAATAATGTATTCCAGTTTTTGATTTTTGAAAATTGTCTGAAAATACGTGAAAAGCAAGGCATTTATAGAAAATTGAAATGTGTTCTTCTTGAATAGGCTTTGCATGCAAAGGTATGTTTTCCAATCCTTTGTCACACTAGAAGCAACCAAACAATAACAAAACTTAAGAGTAAAAATGAGCTCCTCTCTAATCTGCAAGTATCATATCAATAACACTTCATCTGTTAATGGAGCAGGCCAATACTTTTGTGTTCCAAACTGAAAATCACATCTACAAGGAGTAACAAAAGGCATTTACTAGAAAAGTTTCTTTAAATATAAAAGTACTTTGTTGGTAAAGCTGAGACTTGACTATAATGATGTCATTTATTTCTAGTCAGTAGCTTATAAATGTTTATACATATATGAGTATAGATAGGTAGGTATAGAGTGTGTATGTGCTTATGAAACATTTACAGTAGTGACTATGATTTGGCTGTTAATATCTAACCTCTCTATTTAGTAACTATGTTTTGCTTTAACTGATCTACTTTTGTGAAGCTAGTGCCATGAAAATAAGATTAGAAACCCCATATAGACCAGTAGTGTTATTATTAGTAAACATATAAGTTATCATTTGGAACTTTAATAAGCTTTATTTTAAATGCTTATAGGTTACACCTGCTGCAAGAGAACAACTGCAGTAATTATCTTAGTGATTTTGTTTGTGGTCATATTATTTCAGTTATAAGAAATGTAATGTAAGTCAAAATTGCATAGTAATAGTTATTATAATAAAATTAATTTGATTTATTTGTATGTTATTTTTAACATGCGAAAAAGGCCTTTTTCAAATCACATCTGTCAAGAACATGCACATGCACAATTATTTGGAAACAAATTTTCCTTCAAGGTTGTTAAATTAAATCTTAAGATATTTACAAGATTTTATTATAATGCTGACATAACCCTAGTTTCTCCATGATTCTTAAAAAAAATGTACATATATATGTTTTAATTTATTAATTTAAATTTTTTTTGTCAGAATCTCACTCTGCCACTCACAGCCACTGCATCCTCAACCTGCTGTGCTCAGGTGATCCTTCTGTTCCAGTCTTCCAAGTAGCTGGAACCACAGATGTGTGCCACCATGCCTGACTTACTTTTTAGATTAACTGTAGAGATGAGGTCTCACCAAGTTGCCCCGGCTGGTCTCAAACCCCTGGGCTCAGGCAATCCTCTTGCCTCTGCCTCCTTTGCTTGGGATTATAGACATGAGCCACACACCCAGCTGATAATAAATATATTTAAAAAGTTTAACATATATACGTGAAAAATATAACCAAAACCTTTCATTAATAATTGATTATTCACATTATCTTGATCTTACAAATATCAAAAGCTAAATTCTGACAACATATGAAAACTTTTGCACTAATTTCAATAATATATATTCTTATGTTTTTTGTTAGAGCGTTTTTTGGTTAAGCTTTGTATTCATTGACTTTTGTGACATATTGTGTGGTGGAAACTATACACTGTACAATACTTCTACTTCCAATTTATTCCAATTTTTCTGTTTCTAAATATTTATCACTTTAAGGAGATGCGCATTGCATGGACAACTTGATTAACATGCTTATGTCATTGCAATTGCATTGTTTTAAATAAGATTTTTGAGCCAGTTAGTTCACTGTGAGGTGTACAAAATAAGTTGAATGAAAATCGTCATAGAGTTTGAGGACTTATTAACTTAACCCTACTGAACAACTCATACAACACACATTTGGATTCAGTTCTCATAGTGCTGTCTTCTTGCCTTATATCTATGTAGGAAGGCTCAAAATATTTGGAATTCCACCAGAAGTATAAACGGTGGGTTTCTTCAAAAATAAATGGAGAATGGAGGTGTTTCTTAGCCTTTGTACAAATAATGAATTTGATCTTTCTTAAACTATAGTAGAACCACCTATGATCTTTAGATGGGTAAAACTGACAGGAACACTAAGACTTTGTTTGCGGCCAGGGTAATGCAGTATCTATAGTTTGTTTTTTTATGGCAGGACATTTGCATTTGTTATCTGGAAGTTCTCATATGTACATATGCTCTTCAATTGAGATCTCAATGCTTTGCAAAATTGACATATTGTTAAATTCAAAAAGTTCTTTGTGAAGCATTTAGCCCTGTGACTTGCTTGTAGTAGATATGTGAGTCTTCACTCCCTTTGGGAAGTTGTAGACATCTTCTGGTTTTTACCATTCCATTAGTTCTTCAGAGAAAGCTCCACTTTTTTTCCATTAACATCACTGGAAAAGATGTTACATCCATAGACATTCATTCAACAAACATTTACTGAATGTCCTCAATGCACTCATTATTCTCAGACCTGGGATACAAAGATGAATAAGACAAGGTCCAAGCTGTAGAGAAGTTTGTAATCAATTAAGAATGAAAGACAAAATAACTTGAAGATGTAATACAATGTGAATAAACTGTGCAACAGAAATATATATTTAGATGAGGGCCTACCAGATAACAGAGAAGAAAGTGAGTAAATTTGTCTCAGTAATTAGAGTAGATTCCTAGAGATTAATTGGTATAACCATGTCTTGATTCCAGAGGGATCATCTATAGGGTTTAAATATGAGTCAATGTATAAAAGTTGATGATTTACTATAAGCAAAATAAATAACTATATCTATATGCACCATTTATATATTGTTTACTATATTCACAGTGCCATACTAAGGAATGTCGATATTGTTAAAAGCATGCAAACAGAAACAAACTCTTCAGAATATGAATATATAAATTGAACAAATGTATATGTGACCAAAGAGGTGAAGAAAATATAGCTTATAAAGTACAAAATGTTTGCCAAAGATCACATAGCTTTTTCATGAGACATAATCTTAACCTCTACATTATATGACCCCCCTCTTATATCCACATTTCCATACCTAATAACTTGAACTATTTTTTTCCTATGCAGTTTGCTTTAAAAGTGATTTAAAATTAAAAAAAAAATACTCACACAAAGACATAAGTCAGTTTTCTTAGGCTCTACTCAAATCCAAATCACATTTTTAAATAAAACCATAAACTCAGTTGACAACCTTTTCACATAGAAGGTTTTTATGCAAATAACTACCTTAAGTAACCTATTGTATTAATTTCTTATTTCCTAATTGGGTAAAGTTAATAAATTTGCTTTTGCTGTTTTGGAAAACTTGGGCTACCTTTTGTATTGGCTAGTTTAATCATGTTGGAATAGCAGATTGCAGAATTTGCAGCTGGGGAGGACTGTCAAAATGTTTCCTTTTTAATTGAGTAATTTGAGTCCGGAGACAGAAATGTCTACATAAAATCAAGTACAAGCACATAATCAAATTTATGAGATTGCACATAAATAAACTTAGCTCTTTGTCAAATGTTGGAAGCATTCCACTACATAATACTGTTTTCCTGCCTTGTATTATTGTTGGATTTAGACTCTACTATCTATTGCTACATATTAAAGCAAATTATTTTCACTTACTGAAACCACTACCCCTAATTTTCTACAACATGATATTATTGGTCTTCAAGTGGCTTAGACAGATAGAAATACATAGTATGGAAAATGCTTGTAAATAATTGATAGCTAAGAAGATTAAATTGTTAATTTGTGTTGCTACAAATTACTCTGCCATAAGTGGTTGGCCCTGTTGGTTGATGTCTTGAAGCTCAAGTATCAGAATAAATTTTCAAGTGTGTACTTTGCTTCTCTTCTATTCTTAATCACCGGTGGGCTATAGATTTTGTCTTATTTACCTTGATACAAAATTCAAAATAAACAGAATAAAATATATGAAAATAATTCTATTTTATCATTTATTTTTTCTGTTAGATTATTAAGTTATTTATATTTCATGTTCTTCAGTTGCTAATCTGAAACATTTTCCAAGATAAATAGCTGACCAAATGTGAGAATATGTCTAATCAAATACAGTAGAGTGTTTTATTTAATCAGAATCATGATGACGACTCTGTTGCTGAAGTTGGCTTGTACTAAAAACCATTATTTGAAATTCAAGTAGCTGTCTCATTAAAAATGTGTGATAGCATTCTGGCGAAGTTAATTTTCAAGATGGGTTTTCATGAAAGCCATGCGAAAGACTAAACTTTAAGGTCAGATTCATTTCGAAAATTCTATTTGCCTTGTTGAGTGTTAGGTAGAATATAATTTATCACCAATCAATTGAACACTAATGGTATAAGCCTATATGGTTCTATCATTTTAGAAATCAAACAAAAGCACTTAGAAATTTCTAATTTCTTTCTTTTTTTCATCTTTTCATTTATTATTAATTTTTTATTGTAAAGATGTGGGGTACAATTCAGGGTTAGGTATACAAACATTGATTATGCAGGTACCCTTATTAATGAGGTATGTCCCTCCCTCCCTTAGCAGTTTCCCTCAACTGCCAATCCCACTCCCCTCTCCTGACAGTTTTCTACTCCTGCCAATCCCTTTCTTATAGTATTAAAATTGTTCAAAGTCTGCTTATGAGTGAGAACATATGGTACTCTGTTCTTTGTTTTTGTGATACATCACTGAGTATGATCATCTCCAAGTCCATCAAAGTTGCTGCGAATTACATATGTTTGTCTTATAGGTTGTCATCTCACTATTTGTTGTGATGGGTTAGACTAAGGTGAAGAGTAGGGAAAAGGGGCAATACTTATTAAACTTTAAATGACATTTAAAATTTTTTTCAGGTTCACTCATATTAGACATGGTCATAAGAAGATATGTATAAACTTTTTTATCTAAAGCTATATCTCTAGCTATAATTCTTATATAAAATGACTTTGCCATTAAAAACAGAGAATCATATTAGATATGATTTTTAATTCTACCAAACAGATTTTGAATTATCTAATTTTTTTCAGTACATATTTTTAAAAATCCACTATTCCTGCCCTTAGCAATAACATTTTTAAAAAGATTTCTAGTCAAGAAGCTTGGTAAAAAATGTTACCAAAATGTGGTACCTATACACAATGGAATATTACACAGGAGTAAAGAAAAACAAAATCATGAACTTCGCAGCAACCTGGATGGAATTCGAGCTTATAACACTGAATGATCTCTCACAAAAACAAAGAGCTGAGTATCAAATGTTATCACTCATAAGTGGACCTTGAACAACTACCGTTAATACTATAAGAAAAGGATTGACAGTAGTGGGTAACTGCAGGGGGTGGGAGTGGGGAGGTGGAATTGACAGTAGTCGATATCTGTCTGGGGTGGAGGGGGGCAGACCTCATCAACACGGGTACCTGCACAATGAATATTTGTATACCTCACCCTGTATTTTACCCCAAAATTTTAAAATAAAATTAAAGGAAAAAAATGTTACCAAATTTAATACTCACCTCAAGAGCATTCAATATTAATTTTGGAGATTCAATTGTACATTATATATAAACTAAATTGAATCCTCTGTTGAGTAAGGACAATGTTTATAGATGGTAGCTGAGTGAATACAAACTTAGCTGTATAAGAAAACTTTGCTCATTAAAAAAAAATTTGATGGACATTCTTACTGGGTATAAGTGGTATCTCAATGTAGTTTTGATGCATTTCTCTGATAATGAGTGAGACTGAGCACTTTTTCATGTGTCTGTTAGCTGCCCGTATATCTTCTTTTGAGAAGTGTCTATTTATGTCTTTTGCTCACTTTTTAATGGGGCTGCTTGTTTTTTTCCTTTCGGTGTGTTTTAGTTTCTTGTAGATCTTAGATGTTATGCCTTTGTCAGATATACAATTGGCAAAATTTTTTTCCCATTCTGTGGGCTTTCTCCCTGTTCTCTTGATGGTTTCTTTCGCTTTGCAGAAGCTGGTTAGTTTGATAAGGTTCCACTTGTCTATCTTATTTCTTAAGGTATGGGCATTTAGGGTTCTGAATAGGAATTGGTCCCCAGTTCCAATTTCCATAAGGGTGTCTCCTGCGTTTCCTAAGATTCTTATAGTTCGAGGTTATACATTTAGGTCTTTGATCCATTTAGAGTTAATTTTTGTGTATGGTGATAGGTAGGGGTCCTGTTTCAATCTTCTGCATGTGATCAGCCTGTTTTTCCACCACCATTTACTGAATAGGTTCTCCTCTTCCAGTGGTTACTGTTGGAGGCTTTGTCAAAGATGAGTTGGTTGAGAAATTGAGGCTTTGCTTCTGGAATCTCTATCCTGTTCCATTGGTCTACGTGCCTGTTCTTGTGCCCATACCAGGCTGTTTTGATTACTGTAGCCTTGTAGTAAAGTTTGAAGACTGGAAGTGTGATACCTCCTGCTTTGTTTCTTTTGTTAAGGATTGTTTTGACTATTTGTGATTGTTTATGTTTCCATATGAATTTCTGTATTGTCATTTCCAGATCTGAGAAGAATGATGTTGTAACTTAATGGGTATTGCATTGAATTTGTAGATTGCCTTTGGTAGGATGGACATTTTAACAATGTTGATTCTTCCTATACATGAGTATGCAATATTTTTCCATTTGTTTGTGTCTTTTTGGGAAACTGTCAGAGGAGGGGGGTGGGATTGGCAGTTGAGGGAAACTGCTAGGTGTGGGAGGAGCATACCTCACCAACAAGGGTACCTGCATAATCAATGTTTATATAACTAACCCTGAATTGTACCCCACATATTTATTTTAAAAAAATTTTGCCCTTGACCATAGATTCTTCAACTCCTCAAGTTTTGGCATATTATTCTGCACATACTAGTGAATAAATAATTTGTGACTTACAGAACATGAAGCTAATGAATGATGACGTTTAGAGATTATATCCATCTGACCCTTTCCTCATGCCTGTGGAAGCAAATTAAAGGCTTATTTAATTAGTGACTAGGCAGCATGGAAGCAAGAAAGTGTCATCAATTATTTTATAAACCAGTTAACAATATGGCTATTGCATTATTTTATTAAGGTCTGATAAGTCAAGGTGGATACAGAAACATAATCTATACCTTCAGTATAGAATTCTCTATGATAATAGACTGTTCCTCTTTACTTTCTGAGTTTGATTAGAGTGAGGGAAGATAAATCAAAACAACATATGTAATGCTAAACATTTGTAAAAATAAAATCCTAACCTTTACATTTTCTACAGTTATTCTGTGGAGTTGTATTGTAGAAACACCAGAAATCATGATAGCTTATATATGTATTGTACGTATATCACCAAGGCACAGAAAATCGATATTTGATAAGGAAGGAAGATGAATTCATTTGTCAAGAACATTGTGATTGTAAGCTACTCGTGTATTCTCTTTTAACCTTTAAGTCTACACAATAAACTCCATTTTGAATAAGAAATAAAGAAAAAGGCCAATGACAGAAGTAATACCAGCAAAAAAATATTGAATTTAACAATGTTGAATAGAAAGAAAAAATAAAATAATTAGGATAAATCTGAAAAGGGAATCGAGGAGTCTAACAGAGCCCTGTCAACTATCACTTCAGAAAGCACGAGTTGGGTGATACGGTGAATAGGTGGAAAAGTTTGGATTTAATTATCCTTTTTGTAGGTATTATTTCTCCACTTTTCTTCCATTCTAACTTTGATGTATTTCCCGATGTTTAGTAGTTCTGTTCCACTTGGTTTCATTTTTGAGCTTTTTGAAGGACAGGAAAGTATAAATCTTGTCAAACAGAAGGGAATATAAAGGCACAATAATATAGTTTTAATAGGAATAAGCTGAAGAAGATAGAAAGAAACACTTCTTTTCTGTTTTTCAGTTTGACACATAATTTTACTATTGTATCTAAGTTATTTGCTTTTCAGTAGCATAAAATAATTTAGTTATGGTTACTATCACATACAAACAAGACACATAAGTGTATTATCAAAACCACTTTAAATTAGATACAAGGAAGTTGGCTGTGCGGTCTTTTTACATAAAAGTTCTTACCATCTTGAAAATACTAAATTTGGAGGGATTGAACAGATAAAAATCACAGAAAATCTCAATCGGAATATTAGTGAGATTATACTCTTTCTCCTACTGCCCCAACTCTACACTAGATATATTTCCAACCCAATCAGAATATTAGAAAATTTCTAAAGATTTTATTAAATCCAGAATGCCATTGATTTATGATTTTTAATTTATATTAGTTTCAATAAATGCAATAACTTTTTAAAAACTCAAAGAAATAATTGTTTTTTAAAAAGTTTATAATCTTGATAGTTATTTATCTTTCTTCTCAAATTACAGAAATTCAACAAGTTATTTCGATAATCTGCATCTTTTATGTGGAGTTACCCTGCAACTCACTACAATAAACTCTTTCATTATCTCAGAATATATGGACACAAAAGACATGGTATTGATAGCTAATTAGACATTTCCAGGCACATATGAGATCAATATCAAAGGTTTAGTACCTGTATTTTTTTTTTTTCTGATAATTTCATCAAGAGAATCCTAAAATATGAAGACTAAGGAAAAAAGACATAGAATCTCATATTAAAAGTAAAACGTTGTTGTTTTGACTATTCAATGATCGGTTTTGGATCTTTTTTCTTTATTTAATTGAAGGAGCAAAAAATGGATGGGATGCTTGCATGTGCATTAAAGACTGCCAATGCTGTATTGGCAATGAATATATCAACTCACATGTCAGATTCAAGATTAAGTTTTTATACCTTCCATGACATTTTGAAGTGAACCATTTTTGTTGTGGAAGAAAGGAAGAGAAAAAGGAAAGGTCATAGAATCCTTATCAGTCAGTCATATTGTCCTGTAAAATAGAAATGTCTGTTCAATGTCAACACAGATGGGGACTCATGTGTTATTTGTTGGGGTAAAGCATCTTTGCTTAATTTTACATCGCAAGGTTTATAATCCTTTAAATTTGGCAATAATAGAATACTCAGTCACTTGCTAGCTGGATACTCTGTGTGAGTGATATTATTACCACTTCCCAAAACTTCCCCTCCAATAATATAAATAAAACCTGCACAAAGCCAAGAACTTGAACCTTATTTTACCATCTTCTAGGAAAATAATGCTTTGTATTAAAATTTTGCCAGTAACACATGAAGTTATATGTTTAAGTGAAACTGTAAACATATATAGTAGACTACAATCTACATTTAATAATAAATGCCTGTGCATCTTGGCTTCTTACAAAAAAATTATATATTACAAAAAATGATTAGATTTTTACATGATGTTCAATCTTTTTTTCTTGTCAAATCCATCCTCATGATAGCAGCCATAGATATTTAGCTATTATGTGAATAGTGCTTTAATTCACTGTTATGACAGAGTTTTCAATATATATCTTTTCACAGGTACTTAAACTTTTTCCCTAGAAAAGGTTTTCTGTGGTGTCCAATAAGATCTTATTTTTTCTAATTAGTTTTAGGCTAGTTTTCTGTCATTCTGGGTAAGAAGAACTAGATTTTATTAAATCACTTTGAAGTCATTCACTTGAATTGTCTACTTATATTGTGTATCCTTTGTGCTAAAGTCATGTTTTTAGATATGTTCAAAATTCCCTTTTATAACCTTAAGTATGCATTGAATTACAGCTTCATAAATTAGATTTTTAAATTATTTGCAGATGTGGACATATTTGTGTATGTGTCCATGCTCAGCCATAAACTATGCTGCTTAGTGACAAATGTCAAATTAATCAATAATCATATAGATAAATTATTCATCAACAAGTAATCCATTAAGTAATTTTAGAAATTATAGAAAATTAGATGTCATGATGCATTCACCTACTTTGACTTAATGAAATGTTTGATGTTAAACATGACATTAATAGTTGATTTAAAAAGATTTTTCTTTCTCCTTCAGATGCTTTTGCAGTTTTCCAATGCAACAAAAGTTCTGATAGTTAGAAGGCAAAGAATAAAATAGTCTGGAGAAAATAAAGAGCACTTGAAATCATAATTCAAAGACTAAGAATCTTCTGGGTAGAAATGAATTCTTTAAGTATGCCTGGATTTTAAGGAAAGCAGCTGACCTTCAGGGACTCTAAACCATTTATAACCAGGTTTATGTAATTTGACATAATAGGTTTCCATTGCTTTCATTTGAGGGCTCTGGACTACTAGATGGCATGGGATCAATCTACATCTTCCATTATGACTCCATACATCCCTTTTTGTTTGTTTGTTTCATCATCTGCCTTTGAGCAAATTGTATATTTTGAAAACCCTTTATCCTTTGTGCTCATTTTCTATATTATAATATAAACATAGTAGATTCTACATAAAAATTTGGGTCTTTGATTTTCAAATAAATTTTTCTTATTCTCTTCAAGTGAATTAATTTTGGGGATTTAACGTTATTCTTAAAGACAAACACTGTTTTAGGTTATGGACTATATTTTAGGTTACATGAAACAAGAAGACATTATACATCAAAGTCAGAGAGAAATTAAAAAGGAAAATAAGGACTGATGTCAACCACAGCCCTTTTTCACTGTCTGGAGCCATGAGCTTTCTTGCTATGGTGATTTGTTATAGAATCCACCCTTCTTCACCAAACTCTAGAATTTATCTGTAATTTTGCACAACACTATCACCTAGATTCCTCAAGCTTAAGTGAAGTGGTTGCTTATCTAATTGAAGCTATATTGTCATTTTCACCTCTGACAAACTTTGATGGTGAAGCTGTGGGCTACCAGGAATCAGTGATCCAGTCCCTGGCTTGCTTAAAAAATCAAAATGAAACAAAATATACAAATAAGTATTATAATTTCTAAGCCAAAGACTCTGCTAAACTAGTAAATGTCTAAAGTAGGTTTCTAATCCTGGTCTATCTGACTCCACCATCCCAGAATCTCAAGCAGTATACTGTACTATTTTCTCTTTAGTAACCTTCCAAAATCCTACTTTAGGGATTCATACCACTCATTTATGAGATGTTTTAATTCAAGGAAATCAAGCTTATCAAAATTATAATGAATGAATAAAGTATGGGACATTGCTCATAATCAGCACCATTGACTTCCTGACAGTAGTCAAAATTTTCTGCAGTTTCTTTCAAAATGTGGAGCATTCTTTCTAAAATGTCTATGAACATCTGATATACACGGAGATTAGTGCATAATTGCAGCTCAGGCTGGGTAATTTGTAATGAACAAAAATATATTGGTTCACAGTTCAGGAGACTGGGAACTCTAAGATTAAAGAACCAACATCTGACAAAGGCCTTCTTGCTGCATCATCACATGACAGAAGTCAGCAAAAGGGAAGAAAGGGAAAAAAATGAGAGATTGAGGGAGAGGGAGAGAAAGACAGAAAGAGAGAGAGAGAGAGAGACAGACAGACAGACAGACATACAACACACAAGATGGGGCAAGCCCATGTCTGCTATAACAAACACACTCCCCCTATAATAACATTAATTCAATCATGAGAACAGATCCCTTCATGGCTTAATCATCTCTCATAGTTTCTATTTCTTAGTACTCTTACAGTAGCAATTAAATTTCAACATAAGTTTGGGAGAAGACAAACATTCAAACCATAACATCTGTGTAAGCTCAATAAAATCTCAGGAGCCCTTAACAGTAGAGAAATTTTTCTGGCAGCAGTCAGAAAATAAGAGGATGGAAGAAGGTTCAGAGAAATGAAATGTTGCTGAATTTGAAGACAGAGGAAGGGGCTAGAGGTCAAGGAGGCAGTTTCTAGAAACTGGAAGAGTTGAGGAAAGGGATTCTCTCACAGAAATTGCAGAAAGGAACATAGCCCTGCTGATACCTTAATTTTAGTCCGGTGAAACCCATATAAGACTTCTAACCTACAGACCTACAATATAACAACTTTCTGTTGTTTTAAGCCACCTTGTTTGTGGTCACTTTTTACAGTTGTTATAGGAAACTAATATACTACTGTCATTTATTTCAGTTTTTCACTCAATGTCACATTATCATACAAATCTTTCCTATTAGATGGTATTTTAAATTTTCATCCCTGATGTTCTTTACATCCTTCTCTGAGTTTTTTCCTCAAAGAACTTGCCGATATTTACAGTGTGTTTATATTTATATTGGCATTCATATACATATGAAGACATATACCTGCAATCATTGTTTGTCTTCTTCCACTAGGATATCAGTTTTACCAGACCGGTAAATCTTGCTCTTTGTAGGTTTTGTTTTGTTTTTCACTGATGTATGTTCATTGTGTAGTTTCTAACACACACTAGATGTTGAACTAACATTTGTTGAATAAATATGAACAAATTTTCTATAGATTTTAGTTGATGATTAAGTTAGATAAGGAAGTTTTAAAATTGACTCAAAAGTAGATTAGGTTAAAAACAGAAACTGCACCCCAACCTACCCAACAAGTATAATTTATGTGTCTGTAAATGGTTTTACTAATGTCTAAAAATATTTGCTATATCTGTAACTTTAGAAAAAAATTATACTTCATTTTAAATTCCTGTAAACCTACCTTTATAACTTGAATACAAATCACACAGAACAGGTTATCCAAATGTATGTAAAAATTGTAGATCTGTGACATCTTATTCTGTTGTTACATTTATTTTTATGCTATCATACTTCAAAACATATCCATTCTACCCATATAGTTCATATTTTTCTTCTTTTGTCATGAAATATTTGTGCACTGATATACAATGAAAATTGGCATGTTTCTCTAGTTTTCCATTCCACTGCTGGGAGCTATTGAAATTATATAGAATACTTTGAACTTGTGAGTTGATTTCAAACTTCTGAGTAACCTTTGTTCAGCATGATGTTTACTTACTGTGATCACAGGTCCATTGTTCTTCTGTCCCAAGAGACAATAATCCCTAATCAAGTACATCTGTTTCAAGAACTAAACTTACCTCTTTTTATTTTTTTACAAGATTCAATTTTTTTGAACCATCCTTTCAACTGGATTCTACTGCTGCAGAGCTCTTTTGTGTTGGTTCACAAATAAACAATTTCAGGTTTTTTTGTCTTTAGAATAAATCACTCAAGAATAATTTAGGAGGTTCGACTAAAGCATGACCTAATTTAATTTCATGTAAGCTAATAATCTTCAATTTCATTTAAAAATATTTTGTGTCACTTACATCTACAAAGCACATTTAATAGTCAACTTTCTATTTCTTTAGTTATATTTAAATTTCAAGTTGAATAATTTTTTCAGATCTGTACCTATGCTAAACTTAATTTTATCTTTACTGATATCAATGCTATTTATGGTATAATGCTAATTATATTATTTTTATATTTGAATAGAGTACACTGGGCTTGGACCAAATTTTTTAACATAGTGATTAATCATGTGTTTATTTACTGCAAGCATCTTATTAGTCACAGTTAGATGAAATGAATTGCATTTTTCTTCAATTTCCTTCGTAATTGTCTACTGTATCTTATTTCTTCATTTACCTGACAAATCTGCCTAAAGTTGAGTTTCCATGGTGTTGGGTGCAGGAGAGATTCGTTAACCCTGATTTGCTGTTACAGCAACTGTTGACTGACTAAAAAGATGTCAAGATCATCATTCCTCCCCAAGACATTGCCTTCATGGCATCATATAGATTATAAAAAAAGAGCTGTGGAGCATTAACATGCAAACCTCTACTATTTTTAAGAAGCTTCGGTGGCCGGGAGCAGCCACTGCACTCCAGTCTGGGCGACAGAATGAGACTCCAACTCAAAAAAAAAAAAAAAGTGGAAAATTGGAAGGAGTAACTCAATCCAATTTTACCATGCCATCAATTGGAGAGTAAGTTGTTTTCAGTTGCCCTACAGTTGACAGAGTAATCTTCTTTATTATCATCATAATTTTCAACTTTATACACTAAAAAATATTAATTTTGAAGACGCTGTATCTTATTTTTATACTTTATCTATTGATAATGGACTCTAATGGATTGGGGTATGTGTCTAGAGTTAACGTGTTTCTACAAGAACAATAATATTTTAAAGAAGAAAGGAATATTAGAAATAAATTACATACCCAACTCTCATTTGACAGATGAGAAAACTGATGCCAAGTGAGTTTTGAATTATCTGGATTTACATGAACTAGAACTCAAACTAGGACCTGGGTTGCTACATTCACAATAAATCTCTTTCTACTCCATTAAACTCCTTTCATTATGAATTATATCTTGCAAATTTGTTTATGAATAAAGGATTCAATAGGATTTTTTATTTCATAGCTAAGACAAGTGTAGCAGGAATTTTTCACTACATTGTCAGTTTAGATCCCTGAGTTCTTTTCTCATGACCAAGAAAATTAAGAAACATGGGCACCGAAGCATGAGGAAGAAGGAGTTTATTAAGCAACAGACAGCTCTCAAGGAAGAGAGGGCCCTGAAAGTGGGCTACCTGCAGTGAGGGAGTACTTTGTGTTTTTCTATCTCCTTTCTAGGGGCATTCTTTTCATTTGCACTTACCCACCTCTCAAAATCTTAGCTGTATCCTGTTCCCAGCTTTTATTGCGCGTGTGTGCCCTTGTCCAAAGTTACTCCATCTTGATTATCACACATAAGTACCACAGAAAAGCCCATTGGGGTGGGGGGAGGTAAAACCACAATTCAAGTGTCATGTTAATGACACTATAATGAGCTTGGATCAAGTTAAGGACATTTAATTGAGCTATGGAGCCTGCATCTGATTTTAAAGGTCTCATTTAAACAAACATCCAGGCATAAGAGGATGTTCTTAACCACATTAACCAAATTTTCAATTGCTAGTTACATAACAGGGGCCATTCAGGGACATTTTTCTCAAGACCCTCCCTGTCTATCTGCCTGGCCAGTTTCTGACTACCTCTTCTCTCACAAGTGTTGGTGTTGACATACATAGTAAAGGAGAAAATAAAATGTTTGGAATTAGCTAAAGTCATGCTAAAGGCACTGAAAAAAATTCTAAGATGTTATTAGGTACTCAGTGAAAGAGAGGAGTTCAGCATGGTAGAGTTATAAAAGCCTTCACAAATATAAGGTCAATCAATAAAATAATGACAGTGATCTTGTGTGATCAATCTGAAAGAAACTGCAAGATGTTGTGAACGATAGTAGCATCACTCAAATAAATAGTCCCCATTTGTGCTAATCTGTAATTAGAGTTCTAATTAATTAGTAATATTTATTGATTTCACTTTCTAAAAGTAATTGCTGTTCTTGTAATCTTTATCTCCCTTGGCATCTAATATAATCTAGGCTGATTGCTCTTCAAGAAAAAAAAAAGCTACAGAAAGGAGAATTTCCTCTATAATGCTAATGCAAAACCAAAACAAAATTCTTTACTATATATGAAGGCTACAAATAACAAAATATACCTGCAAGTTTTATTAAAATGATATAATATTAAAACATGACATTGTGAATTGTTTCCTCATTTATCAAGTGTAGTGTAAATTGTCATGGTAAATTTCTGAGCACTATTGCATTGTTGCAAATATCATATAATTGAATGTATATATTCCATGCTTTATATCTGACATATAGGTATCTAGTTTTGATAATGAGCAGGCATTAACATCTAAGAATATATTTGGAAAGATATGGAGGGAGTACATATTTATATTGCAATATATTTTTGCAAGTTTGTAACTGATTATTGCCATCAAACATGCCATCTGATCTTGAGATTGTATAAATATACATTATTTTACAAATATTCATGTAATCATAGTGAATTTTTAAAAAACACCATGAATGTTGCTTTAAATACACCTTAGCTTAGTGTTCCTACTTCTATAGCCTCATTCAGCTGGTTGAGCAGTACATGTATAGAATGAATAGACCACCAGGAGCTCCTTCTGTTTAAGTGGTACTGATAATGATTCAACTTTTATTCCTTAGAAGAAACTCTAGGAGATAACTCGGAGAGTAAAGCAAAAGTTATAACATTGTTTCCTCTGTTTCTTTGATGCACTAAGAATTAATTTACTTTTCTCACAGACTGGCCTTGCTTTGCCAGCAAAGAAGCTACAGTTTATATTGCTTTATTAAAAAGATCCATTAACAACATTAAAATGTTTCTTGTCTCTAAAAATGTGGTATGTAATTACCTAATACTGAGTTATTTAAAGAAAGAAAAAAGAATACCAAATTTAGCTCTAATATGCCTGGCCATATAGTATACAAATTCCATTAACTATTTATCCCATGCTTTAAAATGATCAAGTGATTCACTCTTCAAAATATTTCCCCTGTAGTTAAAACATAATTTAGAGTAGAATCACCTCGTAATAATAAAATTAAAAACCAGTATACTTGCCTCTTGATACAGTAAAAAACAAATGCAGCAAGAATTTAATATCATGAGTGAAAGTACAAAACAATTATGATTGTTGAGGGTGGGGAGAGTTGCTTCTTATAAATAAGGTAAGTCGCCGGGCTCGGTGGCTCAGCCTGTAATCCTGCACCTTTGGGAGGCTGAGGTGAGTGGATTGCCTGAGCCCGCGGGTTCGAGACCCGCCTGGGCAAGCAAGACCTCATCTCTACAATAAATCAAAAAATTAGCCGG
>CAUYQG010235696.1:0-11178 GCA_963574415.1 Tarsius wallacei | reverse complement strand
GTGGATTGCCTGAGCCCGCGGGTTCGAGACCCGCCTGGGCAACTTGGCGAGACCTCATCTCTACAATAAATCAAAAAATTAGCCGGGTGTGGTAGTGTGCGCCTGTAGTTCCAGCTACTTGGAAGGCTGAGGCGGAAGGATCGCTGGAGCCCAGCAGGTCGAGGCTGCGATGGCTGGGAGCGGCCACTGCACTCCAGTCTGGGCGACAGTGAGACTCCAACTCAAAAAAAAAAAAAAAAAAAAATTAGCTGGGCATGGTAGCGCATGCCTGTAGTTCTGGCTACTCGGAAGACTGAGGCGGAAGGATCGCCGGAGCCCAGCAGGTTGAGGCTGCGGTGGCTGGGAGCGGCCACTGCACTCCAGTTTGGGTGACAGTGAGACTCCAACTCTTAAAAAAAAAAAAAAATTTTCTCTGGCATGGTGGCTCAAGCCTGTAATCCCAGCACTTTGGGAAGCTGAGGCGAGTGGATTGCCAGAGCCCGTGGGTTCGAGACCCTCCCGGGCAACTTGGCGAGACCTCATGTCTACAATAAATCAAAAAAAAAAATTAGCCAGGCATGGTGGCACGCACCTGTAGTTCCAGCTACTTGGGAGGCTGAGGCAGAAGATTTGCCTGAACCCAGCAGGCAGAGGCTGCCACGGCCATGAGCGTGCTACTGTATTTCCAGCCTGGGGGACAGAGTGAGACTTCTACTAAAAAAAAAAAAAAAATACTCAGAGGAGATAAGAGCAATCCATGAATAACACATGAACAAATAGAGTGGCTTTTTTTTTTTGAGACAGGATCTCACTCTGTCATCAGGCTGGAGTGCAGTGACATGACCACGGTTCACCGCAGTCTTGAACTCCTGGGCTCAAGTGATTCTCCTACCTCAGCATCCCGAGTAGCTGGAACTACAGGCATTCACCATAATTCCCTGCTAATATTTCCACTTTTTGTCGAGCTGGAGTCTCACTTTGTTGCCCAGGTTGGTCTCAAGTTCCAGACCTCAAGCAATCTTCCCAGCTTGGCCTCCCAAAGTGCTAGAATTACAGGCATGAACCACCATGCCAGGCCAAGAATGACCTTTTTTTTTTTTTTTAAGTGAGAAAGCAAGATTTATTAAGAGGACAGAAAAGCTGCCACAGCGGGAGGGGACCGAAGGGGTTGCCCCCAATAATGACTTTTATGATACATTCTAACTATGCCAATAGGAAGTAGGCATCAGAAGGGTTAAGATCCTAAGGGGAACTGGTGAAACTTGTGTATATTTGTATCACTTGCCAGAATATAAATCAGCCTAGCCCTTTTGTGAAGCAGTGTGCCAATTCACACAGTTGCTTAAAATATTAATGTCTTTTGACCTGGTAATTCCACTCCTGGGAATTTGACCTGAGGAAATTTTTCTAAAGAGAAAAAGCTCTGTGTGGAAAGATCATTGCAGCAGTATCCATTTGTCTTAGTCAGGCCAGGCTGCTATAACAAAATGCCATAAACTGGGTGGCTTAAGCAACAAGCATTTATTTCTCACAGTTCTGGAGGTTGGAAGTCCAAGATTAGGGTGCCAGAGGGTCAGGTTCTATCAAGTTCTGGGGAATGCTCTATTCTGAGTTTCAAACTGTCAACTTCTCATTGTATTCTCATATGGCAGAAGACAGCTAGCTAGGTGTCTGGCCTCTTATAAGAACACAAATCCCATTTATAATGACTCCACTCTCCTGACCTAATCACTCCCCAAAGTCCCACCTCCAGATACAATCACATCAGGATTAGCATTTCAACATATGAATTTTGGGGGGACACAAGCACGCAGTCCATTGCACCACCAAAGTGAGAACCTGATGAGCTAGGAATGGTCTTGGAGTCCAGGTCTGAGTGCTTGGCTCTGAGATCTGCCACTTGGTATCTGTGTGGTCTTGGGTTTAGTGACTTGATCTTCCTGAGCCCATGCCTGCCATCACGGAAGATGGAAAGTCAGGTTGGGAAAGGCCTGTGGGACCAGATCCTGGAGAGTCTTGACTGCTAAGCCCAGGACTCCAGGCTGTGTGCAGTCGGCAAGAGAAACATTACAGGTATTTGATGAGAGCATCAGGAAGATGAACCTGGCAATGGCATAGAAGATTAATGAAACAGGGAGAATGCAGAGGTGGGGAGGCCAATTTGGAGGCTTCTGCGGTAGTCGACCCGAGAGGCAATGACTAATTAAATAAAACAGCCCAAATTGTGTGAGTACCTTGTGGATGATGAGCCATTATCATAAATCTCCAGCCTCCCCTTAACATCTGTTTTAAAGTCTGCACTGAGCAGATAGATATATTACAGAATAACACCTTATATTTCTAAAGCCCTTTGCAGTTCAAAAAGTGCTTTCATGTGCATTATCTCATCTGATCTTCGAGGGAGTTTCCAAGTTGATATTTGTGAAAGAGTTTTTCCAGATATTAAAATGGGCCTATGGGTTTATAACTTTCAGAGTCCACCTTCTCTCTTCTGTCACTCAGTCTCCTTTTGTTCAGTCTTAAGGCACTTCAAGGTTGTTTATTCCGTTTCACTATCAAAAAAAAAAAAGAAAGAAAGAAAAAGAAAAGAAATGCATGCTGAACAAAACACCAGACTCTTTGTATAAGTCCCTCCAAAGGCAGGTAAGTCATTGGTGTGCTGGATTTGAGCGCATTTGGTTTATTTAATCATTCGTTCATCTTTCTCTGATCACAGTGGAGTTTCACAAGTTCCACCATATGCTGTCCCTGCCATGCTCTGCACACACGAACGAGAACCCATGAGGGGGCCAGGCTTTCCCTCCACGTCTGCCAGAACTGGAGGAGGAAATCAGGTTGAGAAAATCCTGTGGGACCGGATCGTGAGCATCATGACTGCTAAGCCAAGGCTCTCTGCAGTCAGCAAAAGAAACATTACAGGTATTTGATCAGAGCTGTGCGTCAGAAAGATTAGCCCAGCAGTGGCTCCCTCCAGCTTCAGCCCTTCCCCAATCCCAGGGAGGGATGTCTCCCTCTGGAGACCCAGAAAGGGATCCTAAGTCACACAGACACAATCCAGCAGATGTGGGACCAGCGATCACCCAGGAGGCCTGCAGCCCGGGTCTCCACTGTGATCAAGTCTTCCTAGCGCGGGGCTTCTCTGGCTTCCAGAGGCACTAATGAGCAGGGCTGAACGGTAATTAAGACTGTGCTCAGTTCCACATCACACAGCACAGCTGCAGCTGCCGGGAGGAAGGCGAGGGAGAGAAGACAGGAAAGATGCCCTTAGCCCTGTCTTCCTACTCTAAGCCTGCTTGCTCTGCAGGCTCTCTTTAGTGCAGCCAGGGGGATTGATAAAGCCAAGGAATTAAGGAACAGCTAGAGGAGGTGGCTGCCCAGGGCTGGGGAAAGAGCTTTCAGATGCCAGCCAGGTGCTGCTGCTCCATCCCCCATGCCAAGTGGGGTGCCAATGTGCCAAGCCATGGTTTTCTCAGAGGTGAAGTGTCCCTGTCTTGCAACCAGCCTGGCACTACAGGACTTGCAGCAGGAAGGAGCTGTGGTCTGACAAGGAGCAGGGGTGTGACATATACCACCCACTCACTACTCATTGCCATGCAGATGTGTCCATTGTCTCTGGGGAGTCTGGGACCAGAGTTCTCTGGCTCATATCTCAGACTAAGGGGCTTCTCTTGGTGAGGGCCAACAGTGATGTTAAATACTCAGTGAGCAGCACCAAGCCAAGTTCTGGAGGTTCGCAAGTCAACACAGCCCAGTCCTTTCCATACAGCACGTTCTCTAGTGGAGAGATGGAGGTGAAAACAGAGACTTGACTGCTATGGTAGTGATAAGAAAAAGTTTCATGGGACCATAGAGTTGCTGAGGGTAGACTGAGGAAAGCTTCACTTGTATGGTGGCATTTGAGTTGAACCTTAAGGTAGAAGAGGGATTCACCAAAACAGGTATTTCTAGCAAAGGGAATAGAGTGAGCAAAGGCAGGGGGCATGAAGCAGTGGATGGCTGGTCCCAGTTCCGTGAGCAGCCAGAAGACCTGACAAGCCTAGCCCAGAGCACGAGTGGAGAGAGAAGGGGTGGACTCCAGCAAAGCCACCAGAGGTCACAGGCCCAGCAGGAGCAATTGCCAGGATGACCCACATTGTCCAGCTTATACCAGTTCAGGTGCTGGGCAGATGCTCTGCCAGCCCCTGATGCTGAGCGGCAGGTGGGGATCAGAGATGAGTCAAGGGACTGACAGAGAAAAGACAGAGCTGGGAGGAAGGAGCTTAGGCAGAAGAAAAAAGGAGGGGGCTTAGCACTGGGCTCTAGTCCACTCCCAGGTCCCACACAGGAAAATGTAAATGGTGTAGGGCGCATGTCCTGAGGCCCAGGGTGGAACCTGAGCCTTGGGGGGAGAGGGGGCGCTGGAGCTTTAGTAATATCACCCTTAAATATGTGTAATCAGCTCTCATTTCAAATAGCCTTTTGCAGCGTGCGGCCTTATGACCATGGGGTCCGCTAACCCCTTTCCTGTCAAGTGTCTCCTTCCCCTGTCTGAGTGGCAAGAAGACAGTTTTCCCAAGGGATTTGGAGGTTGTACTCCTGTATGAAAGAAAGCCTGCAACACTAGTGTGTTATAGGAAGTGTGTTGTCACCTTCCTCTTGGCTGGTGAGTGCCCTCCTTCATGTCTTTCCTGATCTTAGATTTTCAGTAAACCAGAAGGCCTAATTTTTCATTCTTAGCCTGTGGCTTTGTTTTCCATAGCGGTGTGTCTTGCATGACCACGATTAAAACATCTGGAAGGCCGGGCTCGGTGGCTCAGCCTGTAATCCTGCGTCTTGGGAGGCTGAGGTGAGTGGATTGCCTGAGCCCACGGGTTCGAGACCCGCCCGGGCAACTTGGTGAGACCTCATCTCTACAATAAATCAAGACCAGCTACTCGGAAGGCTGAGGCGGAAGGATCGCCGGAGCCCAGCAGGTCGAGGCTGCGGTGGCCGGGAGCGGCCACTGCACTCCAGTCTGGGTGATAAAGTGAGACTCCAACTCAAAAAAAACAAAAAAACAAAAAAACAAAAAATCTGGAAATGGGTGAGCTGTGTTCTCCATGGAGCTTAACTGGGGCTGCCCTGCATCCCTTGTCTCTCCCTTACAGGGTCACAGGGCACCTGTGGGTACCTCTGCCTGTCTGCCCCAATAGGAGAAAGAGAAGAAAAGGAGGGGAAGTGAGTCTCCTTCCCTGATGTGTCCGAGGTGGGGCAGGGCGGGGTTGTGAGTCTAAGCCCCCTTCACACTCAGGCAGCAACCAGTCCGGCTTCCCTTCTTGTGCCCTTGTCAGAGAAGTGGCCACGGGAGCCCAGGCCTGTCTCTCTTCCCTTACCTACCAGGCAGGGGAAGCACAGTGGGGGGATTTTACAGCTGGTAGAAGCAGAGAGAGGATTGGAATGCCTTTTATTTTGAGTGTCTTTCTTTGAACTTTTGCATTTGTAGTCTTCCTATTTTTAAAAGAATCATTTGGTTCTTTTAAATTTAGCATATTTTCCTTAGAGCAATAAAGGCCTTTGCAATATGGAAAAAGCGACATTTGATCTGAAGGAGTCTGGGGGAGCTCTGAGTGCGGGGGACTGACCTTTAACAACCACCCATCAGGGCTGCCAGCTGGCGAGGTGTGAGCTGAGGCCCAGGACTGACGTCTAGTGCCCTCCACAGGTCGGCTCGCCACGGGAATCTGCTGGGGACACCACCGGGAGCATGTGTATGTGTGTGTAGGCCTGTGCTCCTGTCCCTCTTCCCGCGGTTTCTCCAGGCGGCTATGGCCCTGTCTTCACTCTCTTGCCAACTGTCCCAGTTCGCAGTTTCTCCCTCTCTCCTTTCAGCGCAGCCCAGAAGCCCTGAGGGCTGGGCCGGAGGGAAGCAGTTGTTGCTATTTTCCCCCCACCTCCCGCGCAAACCTGACATCCACAGAAAGGTCAAGCCCACGTGGTTCCGCACATCCCCTGCCTGGCCCGCCCTGGCTGTTACCATGACGACTACTGGGCCGGAAATGTCCTTAGCCACCTCTACTCAGCACATTGGGTGGCTGTCCCACACTCCATTCTCAGAAAAGCCACTCCTGCCTGGGGTTCTAGAGTTACAGGACTTCTGGGAACATAGGTAGACAGAAACACAGAAGAACAGATGGAGTAAGTCAAAGGCACACACACTGAGCAAGCCAAAGAGAAACAAGCATACTTAGGGGCATGGAGAAGATAAAGATGCAGGAAAGCGAGGTGGAGACAGAGCCTCAGCTATGCAGGACCAAGGGATGAGTAAAGCAAAAACAGAATCTGAGACAGAAGTACTAAACAGAGACAAGGGGAGGCCCAGAGAATCTGCGACATCACAGGTAGAGAAGCCCAAACTGAAAGAATAATGGAGAGGGCATTGAGGGAATGAGAGAGGAGAGGCAGAGACCACAGAGAAGTCAGCTCTCCACTGTCCCTGCCCTCATCCTTGGACATTTGCTTATCTAATAGATTTCTCTTTGTCTCATCCTCTCTGAGGTCTCAGGCAGGGTCTGAGTTGATTTTCTGGCCAGGCTTTTCCTCTGACTGGATATTTGCCATCTTAAGGGAGTCCCTCGGGGTTGGTGGCTCATGCCTGTAATTCCAGAACTCTGGGAGATTGGGACAGCAGGATTGTTTGAGTCCAGGAGTTCGAGACCAGCCTGGGCAACAGAGCAAGACTCTGTCTCTATTACAAACAAACAAAAAAAGGAGATAGAGAGCCCTTGTCTGAAGCTAACAGTGATCAAACTTGCCACCCATCACACACACATCTCTCCTTGCCCTAGGAAGGCCCTTGATTCCATTTCACCCAAATGTGTCATACATATCTACTATCAGCCTCACCTCTCCCTCTTCCAGGAGGTAAAGTGGGGGCATCAGAACACTGAGTAAGGATGGGAAAAGAAAAATAGAGGCAAAATTTAGGGAGTAATGAATGTGAACACCAGAAATGATGAAGCCCCTGGAGGTAATTAATGCGAAAGAAGAGGGAAGAGACAGGCAGAGGAAACTCGGGGGCCCATCCAAACTTTGATTTGTCCTCACCTTGATCACAGGGTAGAAGGCACAATAGAGTCAGTGCCTTAATGTTGCCATGTTTTAACGTCACATATGAGTGCTGAGGTGAACAGGTGCCAGCCTGGAGTGTCTACTGCCTTGGCGCCTTCAGCTCAGAGAGTCCAACGAGGAAGCTGGACCCAGAAGGAAGACCTGAACTCAAGATGGTTGTGGGTGGACATTCAGACAAGGCTGGGCTGAACTCAGCAACCTGGGAGAACCACTTCACACACTGGGCCACAGAGGCTGGAATATAAATATCAACGGTCCTACACTGCCCTGAAAGATGAATCCTGGACTGCACAGCAAAGGGACTATGCAAGATGTTGTTCCACTGCTCCACATCCCTCCAGCCTATCTCTGTGACCAACTGCAGCTGCAGGGGACACTTCTGATGCATGCTAACAATTCCCCTACCTTCTCCACCTGAGGTTTTTTTTCAGTCCCAACAGGGCAGTCTGGATGAAAGTGGCAGAGACTTAGCAAATCTCAACCCATAAGGAATGGGCATGAGTGGAACTATATCCAAGATTTCCCCATCGCTCAACCAGAAAATTCTGAGCTACAATCTTTTTTTTTTTTTTTTTTTGAGTTGGAGTCTCACTCTGTTGCCCAGACTGAAGTGCAGTGGCACGCTCCCGGCCACCGCAGCCTCGACCTGCTGGGCTCCGGCGAGCCTTCCGCCTCAGCCTTCCAAGTAGCTGGAACTACAGGCACGCGCTACCACGCCCGACTCATTTTTTGATTTATTGTAGAGATGAGGTCTCGCCAAGTTGCCCAAGAGCAGGATTACAGGCTGAGTCACCGAGCCCAGCCTGAGCTACAATCTTTATGGCTACTCAGAGTGATCCAGGGGAAATAAGCCCTAACTACCCACAGCAGATCTACTCGACACAGGGCACTGTCTCATTCCTCACTCCTGCTCATCCCTGAAATAAACTGCCTACACCCAAGTCCTTGTCTCATGGTATGCATTCAGAGAACATAAAACACCACAAGAGCTACCTTTTTATGATCTTCCCAGCCCAAGGGTCTGTCCACAGAACTGGAAATTGATGGTTGGAGGGTTCTGCCTCTGACAGCTGGTTGGCAGGTGATCAGGTGGAAAGGGGTCATTATTATCTAGGGAGGCAAAAGGAGAACTCTCTCCCTCTCAGATGCTGTGGTGGGAGGGCGGACTTACTAGCAGCAAGCCCCACAGGTCTCCAATGAACAGCCACAGACCTTCATAAATGGAAAGGACCTTAGGGATGACTTGATCCAACTTTCTGTTCAATGTAGGAATCACCTCTACAACCTGACACCTGCTTAGATGCCTCCAGTGATAGGAAACCCGCTATCTTTTACAAGGCTGCCCTGTCCATTGTTGGACAGCTATTAGAAAGTCCTCCTTAACACTGTATGGTATTTGGTCTCCCTGAAACTTCCCTCCACTGGTCCTAGTTTGTCCTTCAGTGTCTCAGCCTTCTACTCAAGATCCCTCCAAATATTTTAAAGCCAACCAGGTCTCTCTTACATTTTCTCTTTTCCAGGCAAAACAATCTTTTGCCTTGTTCTTTCTCCAAGTGACTCATTTTGCTGAGCCTCCACACCCTGAACCCTTCCTCCAGGGAGCATTGTGGTTTGTCAATGTTCCTCTGTAGGAAAACAGTCTGTTGCATGACAAGAATGATGCCATCTTGAAATGAAATCGCCTTAATGACCAGTGTTTGACTCCTGCATACTTTCCCTTCCTGCAGCTAGGTCAAGAAACAATGCCTGCAGCATAGATAACCCCTCAGAAAGAAACAATGCCTATATCATAGATTACCCCTGTAAATATATTTATCTAAACTCCCCAGTGGTCGTGAGTTTCACAAGAAAGTCTGAGGCATGACTGAGGCACATTGTTTACCCTAAAAGCTTGCTATGTAAAATATACTTTCTGGAGGGTGGGTACAGGAATTCACCATCTCACAGCAACCTGAGACTTGGTTTCTGTTCATAACTCCCTATTAAATGTTTCTTTCCGAGAAACTGGATTTGTTAGCTTCTTTCTTAGGCCTCTCGGCTTTTTCAGTCTTTGGGAATGTTTGCATATACCTGCTCACTGCGGAACATCCTCTTACAGTGTGTGCCCAGATGATGCTTTCAGAGTGGTATGATCAGTGCAAAATGTATTTTTACAGTACTATGGCCCTAAGTACATTTCTACTTTTTTTGTTTTTTGAGTTGGAGTCTCACTGTTGCCCAGGCTGGGGTTCAGTGGCACGATCACGGCTCACTGTAGCCTCGATCTACTGGATACAGGGGATCCCTCTGCCTCAGTCTTCCAAGTAGATGAAACTACAGGCATGTACCACCATACCCAGCTTATTTTTTTATTTTTTGTAGAGATGAGGTCTTGCTGTGTTGCCCAGTCTGGTCTTAAACTCCTGGACTCGGCCTCCCAAAGTGCTGGGATTACAGGCACGAGCCACCATGCCTGGCTCATTTCTACTATTGATTCCTAGAATTGCAAATTTTTTGGCAACTACATAACACCACTGACTCAACTGAACTGTTGTAACACTGAACATCTGCAGTTTGGGGTTCTTAGTATCACTTTTCCCTTTTTTCAGGTAACAGCAATCCCCTCCACTTCTCATTCTCATATGGTTCTGGTGAGTTTTGTTTGTTTGTTTTTTAGATTAGAAAATATAGTTTATTTAGAAAGTAAATTGGAGAGATAGAGAAAGAGGAGATTCACCCCCCCCCCCCAAGGGAGGGGAGGGGGCCAAAACTTAAGAAAACATGGCCTGGTCATAGATCAAAGAGCACATGGCCACATCATCCCTTAGCAAGGGAATGATCTCTGGTGAGATTGTTAACCACATTATCCTATACTCCTAGCCATAAGTCTTGCCCTGGCCATAATCATTGATCTAGCAATGAGCATGTGATCCAGGCCAGACCAATCAGAGTACTTCTATGGAATTTACTATATGAAGTTGGAAAGTGCTATCTTTCCTTAGAGTTACTAAATTAGGATGATGTAAGCACAGAGCTCTCTGTGCTATACCAACACACATAGAAGAGTCAAGAGTGGACAAGAAAAGACTAAAGACATTTCTGGAGTCTTTGGGTCAGATGACTTTGAGGCTGACTCCATTTCTGCCCCTCCCAGTCAATGTCCCTTTATGGTTTAGGCTAACTTGAGTCTGCCTTCTGTAGCTAGAGCTGACTAATTAATACACAATTCTTTGTCCTCTACTTGTGTAGTTAATTTATTCATATTAGGTTTCATGCTTTGTCCCAGCACTCTAGTCTATGGAAAAATTTTATAATATGAATTCTGTTAGCCAACCAATTACCTGCTTATCTCACTTTTTTTTTTTTGAGTTGGAGTCTCACTCCATCGCCCAGACTGGAGTGCAGTGGCCACTCCCGGCCACCACAGCCTCTACCTGCTGGGCTCCGGCGGTCCTTCCGCCTCAGTCTTCCAAGTAGCTGGAATTACAGGCGCGCGCTACCACGCCCGGCTAATTTTTTTGATTTATTGTAGAGATGAGGTCTCGCCAAGTTGCCCAGGCGGGTCTCGAACCCACAGGCTCAGGCAATTCACTCACCTTGGCCTCCCAAAGCGTGGGATTACAGGCTGAGCCACCAAACCCGGCCTATCTCACTTTTTTATTTATTCATTTTATTTGAGTTGGAGTCTCACTCTGTCACCAGGTTGGAGTGTAGTTGGCACACTCACAATCACCGCAGCCTTGACCTGCTGGGCTCAGGCAATCCTTCCGCCTCAGCCTTCCAAGTAGCTAGTACTACAGATGTGCACCACTATGCCCAACTAATTTTTTGATTTATTGTAGAGATGAGGTCTTGCCAAGTTGCCCAGGCTGGTCTCGAACTTGGCTCAGGCAATCCTCTCGCCTTGGCCTCCCAAAGTGCTAGGATTATAGGCGTGAGCCACTGTGCCCGGGCTTTATATCACTTTTGATAAAGATACCTTATATGCACTCATCCAAATCATTGATAAAAATGTTTAGCTGGACAGAGTCAAAAAAAAAAAAGTGAGATAAGCAGGTAATTGGTTGGCTAACAGAATTCATATTATAAAATTTTTCCATAGACTAGAGTGCTGGGACAAAGCATGAAACCTAA
>CAUYQG010235695.1:0-14604 GCA_963574415.1 Tarsius wallacei | reverse complement strand
CACAAATCCGTCAGCAGCTGGAGCCTGGATTTGAACCCTGGCCTGTCTGCCAACAACCTACAGCTCACTCTGCCCAGCAGGTCGAGGCTGCGGTGGCCGGGAGCGGCCACTGCACTCCAGTCTGGGCGACGGAGTGTGACTCCAACTTAAAAAAAAAAAAGATTTTGTGGGGCTGCATGACTAGCTGTCCTGGGCCACAAGTCGTGGGCCATAAGTTGGACATGCCTGGTCTAGAAGCATGTAAATGTGCATACAAGATGTTATGCTAACCACCACCACATAAGCAAGCAGGCATTGATTGATTTGGGAATTTCAGTCTGAAGACCTGTTAAGGTCGGTTTCAGAGTGACTTAATGTCAATCCACGGGTTCAACATTTCATCACAGAAATGCAAACGTTGGGTCCCCTCTGAAGTGGGCAGAGTGAGCTGTAGGTTGTTGGCAGACAGGCCAGGGTTCAAATCCAGGCTCCAGCTGCTGACGGATTTGTGCCCTGGTGTGGATGATTAAAATGGGCAGGCCCTTGAGAAGAAGAGAACATGACCCTCCCCTAGAGAGTGTGTTTGTGATGAAGTCCTCTTGTGTAGATGTGCAGATCGTCATCTCTGGTGACCCAGGAATCGACATAGTCTCTAGCCTTACACACTAGTCTTTCTATGGGGCAGAGTCCACAGGGATTACTTCCTAGAGTTTTTGAATTTAACAGATAGATTCAAAATGCTCCGCATGAAGTTTTGATGTTCGCCTTCATTGTGACCTGGGTGGGCTGCGGGTTGGACAACCTATCGAAGTCTGGCCTTACACTAAGCTGGGACTGAGACCCCCAAGGAGGGTCCCACTGTCTGATGGAGATGTCTCTCACCCTCAGTCTGAGTCCATTTTCCTAATCTTTAGTTGCAAAACCTATTGAAGATAAAGAGAGCTCAGGTCCATGAATTCCTTCTTGGTCGTGATATGACACCTGTCTCTCCTGCCTTCTTCCCTACCTTGGAGCAAACATGGCCCATTTGATAATAATCTCATAGAGAAACCCCTGCAATTTTCCACATACCTAATTATTTCACTGAATTCCACCAGGTTTCCTCAACCTGTTTGTGTATATTTAGGCATACGGTGTGAGTAATTTTGTGAGCATTTACTGAGAAGTCTTCTCCAAATTCCTTCTCAGAAATATGCCAGGACCTCATTCTCGATTCTGTTACTGAAGCTGTGATTTTCCCATTTTAGGTCTGAGATGCTAAGGCTGAACAGGAATATGGATTTCACTTTCAATAAAATCACGGGCTGGTAAAACCCAAATTAAAACTGAGCATTGGAAATCAAGCTGCCTTTTTCTATTAGAACTAGCAAGGGGTGTTTCATTTTCTAAATCAAAAGTCCTAGACACTGGAATCCTATTTGTAGAACACATTGGGCATTATGAAAAATGCAGATAGTTGTCAAGAGCTGGTATGTTTTCTTGTGGTTGCCAGGAGGTTTCAAGGACTACTGCAGATAACCCATCAGTGTTTTAATTGGAGAATAAAGAACAAGGAGACATGAAATGCTCCGATGCATTTGGGGAAGATCATGCATCCTCTTGAGACCTGGCGGGTGACCTCACCGTTGGGAAAGATTCTGACTGTAGAACACATCTCTTTCCTAAATAACTTCTCTACTGGAAGTCCCCTACATATGAATGCGTTCTGTTCCAAGAGCGATCAGAAGTCCAATTTGTTCTTAAGTTCAACAAAGTCAGCCTAAATACCCAACTAATCCAATTGGCTATACAGTACCAGCTACGCCACCACTGCTTTCCTGCTTGCTTCTGGACATCCTGGACTTGAAATTAAGGTACTGTACTACTGTACTCCACACAAAAGCACAACCACTTGTAGAGACGCATGTATGTGACAGTGTATGCCAGATACATGAACTAACATACATGTTTGGGCATGTGAATGCACATTTGCATCTTTGAAAGTTCACAACTTGAAGGTTTGTATGTAGAGGGCCTATGGAACTTAGATTTCCCTTCTGTCTGTAGCTCTCTGTCTTAAGACAACAGCAACAATAATCATAATAATAATAAGACAAACTTTTTTTGGCTTGGTACCCTCTTTAATTCCTATCTACAGAAGGGATTCTTAACCTAGACTCCATATAAAACTTTTTTTTTTTTTTAAGTTGGAGTCTCACTCTGCCACCTGGGCTGGGGTGCAGTGGCAAGATCATGGCTCACAACAGCCTTGACCTCTTGGGGTTTAGGTGGTCCTTCCACCTCAGCCTCTTGAGTAACTAAAACTACAGGTACACACCACCATGCCCGGCTAATTTTTTGATTTTTTTTTGTAGAGACGAGGTCTCGCTATGTTGCCCAGGTTGGTCTTGAATTCCTGGGCTCAAATGATCCTCCTGCCTCAGACTCCCAATGTGCTGGCATGAACACTGTGCCTGGTCTCCACATAAAACTTTATATGTATGTTCCTCCTGGTTTTTTTCTGAGAATTAGGTCCATAGCTTTCATAACCCAACAAAGAACTTATAATTCCTCCAAAAGAAGTTAAACAAGCCCCAAACAAAGAGAAATAAACAAACAAAACAAATATATAGCATTCTCTTAGTCCATCATTCTTTACTACCATTTTGTTTCAGCTGGGCTTTTGATCAAAGCTAATCAGTAGTCAACTCAAAGGTTAAGTCTTCTGGTCAGAGCACTCCTTTAACACTGTAACATGATAGAATCATTCAGATATCCTGCTATCCACTCCAATTCAAACTCATTCCCCTTTCGCCAAAACCATTGTTTCTGTCCGCCATTTTCAAGATGTCTCCAGTGCTTGTGATCCGGCTTGTCTTGAAGTCTTCCCTGACGTTTTTCTCTCCTATCTAATCAGCTGGCAGTCTTCTCAGGGAACCTTCAGAAGTCTCTAATGTACAATTATTTCCTTTAGTTGTTAAAAACAAAAACAGCATAGTCTACCATTGGTGGTTTTTACCACTGACTGAATGTTATGATCTCACACAGAGCTTTTTAAAATACATACCAAAGCTTGGACCCTAGAACCCAAAAAGTTCCGTATAACTGCTCTGGAAGAAAGCCTGGACATCTGCATTTTTAAGCAAATCTCCACAGGGTGCAGCCAACTGTGAGGGTCACTTGCTGCCCTGCCTTATTTGACTGTGTTTCCTATAAAAGCCAGCGAGATGATGCAAGCATCATCTTTGATTGGTTTGGGAGTTTTAGTCTGAAGAATTATTCTGGTCATTATCAGAGTGACTTAATGTCAATCCATGGGTTCAACGTTTCATCACAGAAATATGAATGTTGGCTCCCCTATGCAGTGGGCAGGTTGAACTTTGGGTTGTTGGCAGATGGGCCAGGGTTCAAATCCAGGCTCCAGCTGCTGATGGATTTGTGTTCTGGTATGGATAATAATAAACACATGTGCACGTGTGTGTACTATAAAAGCCTCTACCCGGTGGTCTTGGAGAGTAATCTTTTTTACTCTCCACTCGACTCTATGTTTCTTTCCCCTCCCTAGATTAATCTCAGCATTGTAATGTCCTTGTGCCTTCTTTTGATGAGAAAATGCCATCTTCTTGCCTTTGACTCCTTTCTTTCTTTCTAACTTTCTTTCTCTCTCTCTCTCTCTCTCTCTTGTTCTTTCTTTCTTTCTCTCTCTTGAGACAGGATGCTGGGATGCAGTGGTGCAATAGTGGCTCACTGCAACCTCAACTTCCTGGGCTCAAGTAATCCTCCTGCCTGAGCCTCCCACATAGCTGGAACTATAGATGCATGCCACCACGCCCAGTTAATTTTTAAAAAATTTCTCTTTGTTGTAGAGATGAGAATCTCACTGTGTTGCCCAGGCTGGTATTGAACTCCTGGCTTCAATTGATCCTCCTACCTCTGCCTCCCAAAATGCTGAGATTGCAGATGTGAGTCACTGTGTCTGGCCCTGTTTTCTCATGCAGAATGTTACCTGTCCCAGAGCTGTGATCATTAATGATGGAAGTGGATGTCAGGCCTTTGTCATTTCTCTCATTTGCTGTCTGTTCTACAGTCTTGGCCTTCCTCTGTTTGGATTGTCTTCCACAGGTCTATCTGCGTCTTCTGGAAAATCGAATGTGACTGGAAGATTTGACTGGTCCAATTTGTCATGACTTGTTGACAGTGGCCCTGGAAACTGTGGGACCAGCAACACCAGGCCCTTGATGCCAGGTCTGTCAACCTGATAATGTTGTGTCTAAGCACAGTGTGTTCCGCTCCAGCCCCCAGGTCTGCCTATATTCCTTCATATTAAATTGTTAAGTCCAGGACAAGCTCTATGGGTTGTCCAAATAGCAGCTTCTCTGTGTTTCAAGGAAAATCAAATGTTTTGCCTGCCCTGAAATGCCATTCCCAGTCGCCCCACTTGTACCCAAAGTTACCAGTTTTGGCTACTCATCCTAGTCATAAGACAATCTTCATTTTGTAAAATGTACATGTAATATCTTAAAAACGTAACATTAACTTATCAGTATTCATTTGATTTGATTTTGTTTTTTTCTTTTGAGATGAGGTCTTGCTCTGTTACCTAGGTTGGAGTGCAGTGATATAATCATGGCTCACCGTAGCCTCAACCTCTGGGCTCAGGTGATCGTTCTGCCTTAGCCTCCAGAGCAGCTGGGACTACAAGCATACGTCACCATGCCCAGCTAGTTTTTTGAATTTTTTTGTAGAGCCAGGGTCTCCCTATCTTGCCCAGGCTAGTGTAGAACTCCTGGGCTCAAACGATCCTCCTGCCTTGACCTCCCAAAATACTGAGATTATAGGTATGAGGCACCGTGCCTGGCCAACATTTGATTATCTTTTTTATTTTTGATTTTGTCATTGGGTTCAGAACAAAGTCCTAAGGAATTAGAGCTTGTGTAGTTAAAAGTTGATTGATGAGGATGGGTGTGAGGGGAGCAGAGAAAAAAATCAGGAGCTTATGATATGTTACAGGGAAACTTGGATACTAGCAGGGGAGAGAGCAAAATGGAGAGAGAGTGCCAATGAGTGGGGTTGGTCTCATTTCCAGCTTTTTCAGATTCAGCATGTTTTCCAGAGTTCTCCTTGGTGAGCTCTCTTGATTTATTGATTTTGCCTGGCTTTGGCTGATGTGCAAAAATTTTAGAAAGAATAATAGCATCACTATGATTGACATTTACTGAGCACTTACAATGTGGTAGGCATTGTTTGAAGCTTCTGACATGCATCAACTTATATTATTCTCCTCCTCAACATGTGGAGATTGATGCCATTAATACCCCTATTTCACAGGTGATGAAACTGAGACCTGAGTGTTGGAAGAACTTCCCTAAGATCATCCAGCAAGTACATGGTGGAGTTAGGATTCTGACCAAGCAGTATAGCTGCAAAGCCTGTATTCCCAACCTTTAGTGATCTCAAAATCTGTAAACAAGTGGTAGGACAGTCTGGTACCAGGTCATTCCACTGCAGCGTCTCTTGGACTGGTATGGAGTTTCAGGTCCATCAGTCTTTTACATTCTGGAGACTCTAGTGGTCCAGAAAAAGTTGCTTGGTTCAGGGTCTTCCCAGGGCAGGTTGGTGCCCAATAACAGTGCTCGTTGGATTAACATAAAATGCTGCCCTGTCAGAGGGGGCTGAGTGTAAGCCTCACCAAGGGTCGGTTCACATCCCTGTCCAGCGGTTCTGGTCCCATACTGTGATAGAGAATCCAGACTAAGTTACTTCTTGTCTCTGTAACAGGCTGAAAATAAAAATGGTTTAACATTTCCCCTTTCTCTCTATGACTGGCGTCCAGGGACCATCAGAAAACAAAGAGATCCTGGATTTAGGAAATCACTGTGCCTCTTAGATGGGTTCTGTGAGGTCCCCCCAAAGGTGGCTTGGGTACCTGATGAATCCCCTCAGCTTCCAGAACAGAAGCAGGCAGCAGGCATCATATTCATACAAAAGCGTGATTACCATTTTGAAGAAGACTCACTCAATGATTCCCCTCGCTCTCTCCCTCCCCTCTCCCCCAAGAATGGAACTACTCCTGGCACATTTGGGGAATGGAAGAAGAATAAAAAGTCTCTTAGGCCAGTGCTCCTGAGTCTGTGCTCTCTGATGGAATTCTGAAGGAAGGGGGGTGGGCCAGGCTGAGAGCAAGGACAAGTTTCCCCATTTGTGGACTGCAGGGGATGCCATCTTTGAAATACTTTCCTCCTCTCTTCCAGGCTTTATTCTCGGACCCAAGTTCAAGGATTTCTCTCTGACCTCCAGGAAATCAACGGGAAACAAACAAGATCAAATGACAGAAAGACACTCTTCTTTTGTTTGAAAAGGTTCCTTTCTGTTACTCCCCAGTTTCCATGAGGAAAATGCCTCGCCCACTCTCTTAATAGATTTGACCTACCTTTGCTTGGGAACATCTTTCATTTCCATGGAATCCTTAAAGAGACAGCCGTGTGCTGCAGCAGGGATTCCCAGTGTGTTTGTGAAAAGAGGCTGCTTTTTATTTTCCCTAAAGCTTCAAGGTCACAGGGCGGGGGTGGGGACTTTCCAGCAGATTGTGCTATCTTTCCCCAGGGAAATCATCAATCCCTAGGCCACTGATCGAACTCAGGCACTATCGGATCAAGATTCCAAAGCTACCCACACCGGCCAGGCATGGTGGCTCATGCCTCTAACTTAAGCACTTTGGGAGGCTGAGGTGGGAGGGTTGCTTGAGCCCAGAAGATCAAGACCAGCCTGGACAACATAGCAAGACCCTGTGTCTACAAAAAAATCAAAAGTTAGCAAGGCATGGTGGTGCTTGCCTGTAGTTCCAGCTTATCAGGAGGCTGAGGCAGAATGGTCTGAGCTCAGAGATTGAAGCTGTGGTGAGCCATGATCATGCCACTGCACAGCAGCCTGGGTGACAGAATGAGACCCTGTCTCAAAAAAAAAAAAAAAAAATCTGCCCACATCAACTGGCTGAGAACTCATGAACCAGAATTCCTCCATTCGATGAGGAATGGAAAACTCCTTGGCAAAACACTACTACTTACTGTTTCCCTTTCCCAGGAGCTGTTCTGAGCACCAGCAGCTAACATCTTTTACCATCAGAGTTGGCCAAGACAGTGAAGGTGATGCAGTTTAGTATCTGGAAATTCTTTCTTCTTAATTTCTGTGTATATACCCCAGGCCATGTATCATGTTCTGATCTAAGGGGACATTCAGTCAGGTTTTTACCCCTTGGGGTTCCCCCTTTCTGCTAAGATAAAAACTTCTCTGAAAGTTGGGTGTGGTAGCTTATGCCTATAATTGCAGCACATTGGGAGGCCAAGGCAGGAGAATCGCTTGAGCCCAGGAGTTTGAGATCAATCTGTACAACATAGTGAGACCCTGTCTCTAAAAAAGATAAAAATAAAAAAATTAGCTGGGTGTGGTGGCATATACCTATGATCCTAGCTACTCTTGAGGCGGGAGGATGGCTTGATCTTAGGAGTTTGAGGCTGCGGTGAGCTATGATTGCATCACTGTACTCCAGCCTGGGTGACAGAGTGAGATCCGTCCTCTACCAAAAAATACCCCCCAAAACAAAAAAACAAACTTCTGACTGTATGTGCTTTCAATCTCACTATTCATTTATTCTTAAACCCACTCATATTTCTTCAGTTTTCAGGGCACAGTTATGCTTCTGCTCTGGCTGGGGGCATGAACTCTATGGAAATGGGAAAATGGTTTGATCTGTTGAGACAACCAAGCCACAAAGTCTCCCAGGAATGTCCTGGGCGTGACCCCGAGCATCAGAACTCAGCCCCCTAGCACTGGGGACATACACATTGAAAGGGATTCCAGTGGATCACGTGGTCCAGTTCCAACACCTTGGTAGACTACAGGCCCATTCTACAGAAGGCCCCGGGGGTGGGGGTGGGGAAGAGAGGGGCCCAGAAAGGCTGAAGGCATCCCCAAGGTGGTCTGGTCCCCCGAGACCTAGAATATGGCAGACCCAGGGCCCGTGTCTGCTTCCTCCTGCATCGCATGACTTGGCAAATCCTTCCAGGAATGTGAGAGACCAGCATGCAAAGCCTTCCTCATGTTCATGGGGTTTTTGCAAAGAAGAGAGAAAGAGCAGATACTTCAGAATGCAACATGGGCAGTCCCTGGAGATCAGTCCCTTCTGCTGTCTAACCTAATCTGACCCAAACTTGAACAAAGGAAGGTCCTGCAGTATATTCCATGTTTATGGATTAATGGTTTTGATGCCTGTCTTCACAGCATAACATGTTGTTTCTTACCCGTTTTTGTCAACTTTACTGCAGATATAGTCCGCTGCAAGTCATCTTTTCACTTTGAAAAAGAGACGTAATACTTCAACTTCAAGAAATCTTTTGCTATTGCTTGAGTCTTTTCTCCATAGTTGAATTCCTAAAAATGTCAAACAATTGAGGCTAGGAGCAGTGCAGGCATCTGTAATCCCAGCTGCTCGAGAGGCTAAAGTGGGAGGATCTCTCGAGCCCAGGTATTTGAGACAAACCTGGGAAATATGGTAAAATTTTGTCAAAAAAAAAAAAAGGCTCAGTAATGCTATTCCTGGGACCCCCAGATTCCCAGGCCTAACCTCCTGTCTCCTGCTCTTAGACCATCCCATTATATCAGACATTGATGAGGGTTGAAGAATCTCTTTGGGTATAGTTATAACAATTATAAGCTCCACAGCTATAATGACAGTATGAATTGCTTTGATTATGACTGCAATAAACGTAGAATTTAGAAAGCGTGGCTGGGCACGGTGGGCTCATGCGTGTAATTCCAGCATTCTGGCATGTCAAGGCGAGAGGATCGTTTGAGCCCAGGAGTTCAAGACCAGCCTGGGCAACATAGCAAAACCTCATCTCTACAAAAAATTTAAAAATTAGCCAGGCATGGTGGCACATTCCTGTAGTCCCAGCTACTTGGGAGGCTGAGACGGGAAGATTGCCTGATTCCAGCAAGTCGAGGCTATGGTGAGCTATGATCATGCCACTGCACTCCAGCCTGGGTGACAGAGTGAGACCTCCACTCAAAATAAATAATTAAGTAAAATTAAAAAGAATTTGGGAAGAATGAGAGAGAGAGAAAAGACACAGGTAGTAAGGTTGTTTGTGACATCCCCATGCAGTGGGTGTCTTTGCAATAGCCAAGTACTATCTGGGGTTCTAAATATACAGTTGAAATACAGATTCTGTACTTGACGTATGAATTTGGAATCATTACAGGCAGAGATAGCAAGAATGTTCTGCAGTTGTATAAAAATACCCATTCCCACGCAGACGAACGTGGGGACGGGAGCCATATGGAAGCCAAGAGGCGAGGGCCATAGTTTTGAGAACTAAATGAGCACAAGGGAGGGCTACCAATAGCAGACAGACAGAGGCATGTTTCTTAACCTTGGTAGCCAACCTTTCCACAATTGCTTTGTAGAAAAGACTAGAAGTCCATTTTAGGTACATATCTCTATCTCTCTCTCTCTCTCTCTCTCTCTCTCTCTCTCTCTATCTATCTATCTATATTTTTAGTTGGAGGCTCACTCTGTTGCCCAGACTGGAGTGCAGTGGTATGTTCATGGTCACCACAGCCTTGACCTCCTGGGTGTAGGCAATCCAGTCATCTCAGCCTTCCAAGGAGCTGGGTCTATAGGAGTGCGCCACCGTGCCCAGCTAATTTTTTTTTTCCAATTATAGAGACCAGGTCATGCCAAGTTGCTCAGGCTGGTCTTGAACTTCTGAACTCGGGCAATCCTTTTGCCTTGGCCTCCCAAAGTGCTGGGATTATGGGCGTGAGCCACTGTGCCTGACCTAGAAAAATATTATCATCTAACAGGATTGTAAATTTGTGTCTATAGGGCTGCTCATACTGTATTTGATACTTACTGCCCCATAATAGATTAGCCTTAGGACTTAGTGCCTTAAAACAACAAGCATTTATTATCTCACAGTTCACAAGTGTCCGAAATCCAGGAGTAACTTGGCTGGGTGGTTCTGGTTCAGGGTCTCTCTTGGGGATATGATGTCAGCCAGGCACAGAGGCTCATGCCTGTAATCCCAGGGCTTTGGGAGACTTAGGCAGAAGGACCGCCTGAGCCCAGGAGGTTGAGGCTGCAGTGAGCTGTGATCATGCCACTGCACTCCAGCCTGGGTGACAGAGTGAGACTATGACTTTAAAAAAATCTTTCCAAGGCCTATACCTGAAGAATCCCTAACCAGAATACAGTGATGAAAATGGGCTAGACAGAAAACGGACATGCCCTCTAAACACTGCCCTAATAAGTCAGTAGAGACTCAAGCCTGATTTGTGCACTGCTCCTGGACCTGAGTTTCCCAGCAGGCAGTGTGCAGAGAGACCTGCCTGCTGTGTGACCCTCCTACATGGTGTGGGCACTATTTCAGTCACAGGAGTAGTGGTGGTATATGTATTTAAGCATATTCCGAGTTATTCTTGCTGGAGTCTGTCTTTATACAGAGTTGACAGAAGGCTCCGTCTGTAATGACAAAAATAACAACAAAAAAGAATAACCCCCCAAATGACTCCCCTTTTCATTAACGCTGCCACCGTTCCTATTTCTTGCTTTTAAGACAAGCACCCCAAAGCTGAGCGCTGCTGCCTTTTTCATGTGCTACACTTGCTCAGTTTTCTTTTTTGTGATGAATGCAAGGATTTGGGAAGTAGTTTGAGAAGGTGAGACAGGGAGGATGACAGAAAAGCAATGACCTCATGCCAATCACACCAAGAGTCAGTGGGACAGGAGTGTTTCTGACCGTTTTTCTTCATGGCTGTCATGGTGGCTGCCTTTCTCATCACTAACACATTGCTGTTCGTCCCCAGCCATGATGATGGGGTGATGAGTGCTGTCACTACCAGCATTCCATGAAGGGTCTTGCTGGCAAGTGAGAACTACACACAGACAGAGGGTGGCCAAGATGGACCCTTGGTTCACGTGCGATGCTTGTGTCCCAAAAAGGCTGGGAAGCAATTTTCTTGGAAGAGGAGGAGGCTCATGTTTCTCAGTCGGAGACCAGAACAGCTTGAGGATGCAAGTGGATTCTTATAAGAGCAGGTCAGAAAGCTGGATGTGGTGGCTCACGCCTGTCATCCCAGCACTTTGAGAGACTGAAGTTGGAGGATTGCTGGAGCCCAGGAGTTTGAGACCAGCCTGGGCAACATAGCTAGACCTTGTCTCTACAAAATTAAAAAATAGCCAGGAATGGTGGTGTGCACCTGTAGTCACAGCTACTCAGGAGGCTGAGGCAGAAGGATAGCTTGAGCCCAGGAGTTTAAGGCTGCAGTGAGCTATGGTTACCCCACTGCCCTCCAGCATGGATAACAGAGTAAGACCCTGTCTCAAAAAAAAGAAAAGAAAAGAAAAAGTTCCACAAGAACTATCCAGAAAATCATAATTTGTTTAGAATCATCAAATGTGTGTATATGTGTATGTATACCACATATGAGGGAGGACCCCAAAAAACCTGGTATTTATTTATTAAAATTGTATATTTATTCTTATATGTTTAAACTTCAGTCACTTCAAAGTCCTCTCCATTGGAGGCAATATACCTATCAAGACATTTTTTCCACTGCTCAAAACTGTGTTTGAGCTCATCCATTTTAATGCCTTTGAGTGCTTCTGCTGTTTTTTGTTTCACCTCTTCCACATCGGTAAAATGTTTCCTTTTAAGGACTTTTTTCATCTGGAAAAAACAAACAAACAAAGTCACTCAAGGCAAGATTGAGTGAATAAGGAGGGTGGGACACTGGGAGGTTGTGCTGTTTTTGGTGAAAAACTTCTGAATATTCAGTGTAGTGTGGGCAGGTGTGTTGTCATGGTAGAAGAACCAGTAACCTGTTTGCCACAACTCAGGACATTTCTTCCACAAATTGTGACTCAGCAGTCTCAAAACTTCCAGACAAAAAACAATAGGTTCCTAGAGCACTTACCTAGTGGGGGAAGCCTGTACTACAAGATAATTCTGGGTTTTTGGGGGGGAGTTCCCCCTCATACCTGTTGGTTCTGTTTCTCTGAAGAACCCTGACTAATGCAGATAGATACATAAATACACACATACATATGTAGATACAAAGATGAAAACATTATATTTTATCTATCTATCTATTTATCTATCTATCTAAGTATCTATCTATGGGGGGAGAAAGAAAGAGAGCAGAAGAAAGAGAGATTTATTTTCATGGAATTGGCTCTCCTGGTTGTGGAGGCTTGGCAAGTCCACAGTTTGAAGGGGAAAGCCAGCAGGCCACAGACTCAGGGGAGAGGTGCAGCTCAAATTCAAAGACCATTTGTTGTTAGGATTTCTTCTTACATGGCAAAGGTCAAATCTTTGTTCTACTTGAGGCTTCAACTGATTGGATGAAACTTACTCACATAATGGAGGACACTCTATCTTATTGAAAGTCTATCATTTTAAATGTCAGTCTCCTGCTAACTGCACCATCCCCAAAACATCCAGTACAATTTTTTTTTTTTTTTGCCAAATACTTGAACACCCTGGTCCGGCCAAATGGACTCATAAAATTAATCCTCACACTATCTGTTGATCTGTAAATCTAAACTAACAAGACACAAAGAGCTTGTGATTCACACATAAACATGTTACCTCATGGCAAGTCTTTGAATTGGGCTATGAAGATTCTTTCGGGGCTGGACTCAGTGGCTTGTACTTGTGATCCTGGCTACTTAAGAGGTTGAGGTAGGAGTATCATTTGACTCAGGAGTTTGATACCAGCCTGGACAACATAGCAAGATCCTACCTCTAAAAATAGTAATAACAAATTTGGGGGGAGGTGTGGCCCATAGGGGCAGGCTCCAGCAGTGCCAGTTGGGATTGGAATCCTACCCACCTGAGATGTCCTTCCAGACACTAGAACTGAGGAGACAGTGGCCCCGAGGGCCAGAGGGGCGTTGTCAGTGGGCTTGGAGGAGATGCCCAGTGTAGATATGACTGGGAAGTGAATGAGTTATTGATGAAAAGGCATTCTTCAATCTCACCGCCTTTTTTTTTTTTTTTAGAAAGCAGGATTTATTAAGAGGACAGAAAATCTCCCACTGTGGGAGGGGACCTGAGGAGGTTGCCCAATCTCACCATCTAATGTCTACTCCTGCATTGACTTGCTCACAGGCTAGGTCTCCCAGTGTGTCCCACGGTGGTTCCCCTGCTCAGAAAGGTGTCCAAACAGACTCTGGAAGGTCCCAGCCCAGCAAGTAGAGGCAAGTCAGCTTCCCAGAAAAGGGCTCATGGGTGAGACTTAAGTTAACCCCTGCTGATCTGGAGCATTTGGCAAAGAGGCCCTGGGAGATTTCCTCTGGAAGGGCATGCTGTGGCCAGGCTCTGATGGCACATGCAGCCTGTTGAGAACAACAGTGGCAAGGTTCCGACAGGAGACCCAGGAAAAAAGGAGTCCAATGTGAACAGGCAGGTGGAATGAATGTATCACACCAAGAAAAGGTGTTGGGGAACATGGAGGTTTATTAACTCCCCCCCAGGTCCCCTCCAATTCAGCAGCTTTGGTGAAAACAGAGAGATGCTCCTGAATGGAATCTAGCTCTCAACGAGTGAACCAGCACCATCTGCTTAATAGCAAAAGGCCCAGGACATGGGAGAGACAGATACCTGCAAGCCAGCCACGAAGCTTCCTCCCGTGATGTTCATTTCTCCAGGAGCCCTCCCAAGCTGTCATACAAACTCGGGGAATTTGATGTCCCCAAATAATGCTTCTCCTGGGGTTGGCCACTCCTGAGGGTGAGACAGCATTTGCCTGGTGGCCTTTGGGATAATTTTCACATCTCTAAGGACTTGAAACAAGCACCACCAGCAGCAACTATTTGTCACCTGGAAGATGTTTCCTGATGCTCCATTCTGGAGAGGCTTCTGAACTGATGAACAACCAAGTCATCAGACCCTGTCCACGACAAATCATGTTCCATGGAGAGAGGGCACAGTCTTGCACATTCACCCCTAACTCATTATAACTTCAGTGAAATGAGGCCGGGTGCGGTGGCTCACGCCTGTAATCTCAGCCGTTAGGAGGTCGAGGTGGGAGGATCGTTTGAGGTGAGGAATTTGAGTCCAGCCTGAGCAACATAGTGAGACCTGGTCTCTACCAAAAATAAAAATAAAAATAAAAAAAATTAGCCAGGTATAGATGCGCACCTGTAGTCCCAGTTACTTGAGAGAGGCAGGGAAGGATCACTTGAGGTTGAGACTGCAGTGATCTGGGATCACACCACTGCACTCCAGCCTGGGCAACAGAGTGAGACTCTGATTTAAAAAAAAAAATCCCATAGGTGTGTGAGTCACCTGTATCCTTGATAGAGCTCAGGGATTTTCTTAAATGACTGGCCCTGGTCTTTGGGCCTAGGTCTGATTTATTTTCCTTACTGCCTGGGCCTCTTGCTATTTCCCTAAACCAGTTCCCTGAACCCCTGAGCAGAGTGTGGCATAGCTGTCCCCCATCTAGATCAGTCAGCCTGAGGCTTCCTGGACTCTGCCCTGACTTGGCACCACACATCCATTAGAAAAATGTGGGCGAGATCATTTCATGGGAAAATGTGGGTGAGCTCATTCCAATCTCACGAACTCAGCTACCACTTAGAGC
>CAUYQG010235691.1:0-15029 GCA_963574415.1 Tarsius wallacei | reverse complement strand
TTTTTTTTTTTTTTGAGTTGAAGTCTCACTCTGTCGCCCAGACTGGAGTGCAGTGGCCGCTCCCGGCCACCGCAGCCTCAACCTGCTGGGCTCTGGCGATCCTTCCACCTCAGCCTTCCAAGTAGCTGGAACTACAGGCGCACGTTACCATGCCCGTCTAATTTTTTATTTATTGTAGAGATAAGGTCTTGCCAAGTTGCCCAGGCGAGTCTTGAACCCGCGGGCTCAGGCAATCACTCACCTCAGTCTCCCAAAGCGCGGGATTACAGGCTGAGCCACCGAGCCCGGCCTCTTGAAGAATTTTAAGTGTTAATTTTTTTATATCATTTACTTGAGAGCTTTTAGCTTTGGAGGATGTTCACTTTTATTCTAACAACACAGATATCAAAATAAAACTGTAGTCTATTTGCCAAACATTTACAATAAAAAAATAATTTAGATGTTTGAAGATAGAACAGAGAGAGTAATTAAAATGATGACTGGCCTATTTCTACAGATCAGCAATGAAAATTCCCCACATGTAACCCAGTCAAAGTTCCCAGAGGATAACTCTTATTTCTTCCCTATTCCTCTTACCAATTACAAAACCTATAAGTTACATTACTTTGAAAAAAAATTTTTTTTTATTGCTGTTTGTTGGGCCTGAAATTGAGGTGTGCCTGCTTCAATCTGGGATTTGAATGTATACATACAGGAAAATTGCCTGTTGGACTCACGAGGAGATAAACCACTTGGCCCTCTCAGCATCTATAACCAATGCAAGTTTCAGGTCAATGTTAGATTAGAGAAAACTGACCAATCAGCTTTCATTTATTTTGTGTTATATCTTCCTAAGTAATTCATGAAGTAATTTTGTGAGTGATTTTTATTGCTATTTTTAGAGTTATAGACTCTGATTACATTGTTTTGATTATAACATTTATCATTTGTAACATATTTATAAAATTCTAATGAGTTAAAAGTAAAATAAGAACCCATAGATAACTGCTATTAGTATTTAGATGCATTAAATTTAAACTTTTTTGTATATATATGAAAGTTTTTGTTTTTTGTTCTTTCTAATTGTAATCATACTATGAATATAATTCTGTAATTTAATTCTCACTTAATATTATAATTATTTTTACATGTAATTTAAATCTTTATATAAAGCTGATTTTTTTTCTTGTTTTAAACTTTTAAATGGAAATTTTTATTTACATCTGATGATTTCCTTAGGGTACATTACAAGAATTAGACTTTTTCAAAGTCTATGAACAATTTTGAAGTTTTAATGTATAGGTATATTAAATAATTGCTTTTGATAAGCTTTTACAAATTTTTACTCCTAAAGCATCTGAAAATATTGAGTGATCTTTACATTAGCTTTAATAACTTGTAGCCAAAGTGATTGACTTGCCACATCTTTGATTACCTCATTGGTGGGGGGAGCATTTTCATGGGTATTATATACTTGCATAGTTTCTCCAGTTTTGCAATGCTGTGTTCATATATTAGAGCAAAAAGTTTGCGGATAATCAGCTTTTTCTTCAGTGACATAATTTTCATTTCAGTGAGACATTTTTCCTTTTTTAAATATGTGAAAGAATAAATAGGATTCTTTTTATATTGTATTCTTTCACAGCCTTAGCGAACTTACATAAACAGTTTTGTCATGCATTCTCAATGTGGTTTTAGATTATACATTAGAATAACTATTTTATGCCTCCTCTGTCTTGACTATGTTTTTAGTTATGGGCATAATTAAGTTCAAAAAGCTGGAGAGTGGCATACCCTTTGTGTTTTCCTTGTCTGCCTTTTGCTCTTGTCCCCTCCCATTCCTCTCCCCTAGGATAGAGCCTCGCCTCCCTTGAGTCCATCTGTCAGATCATCTGTGTGAGGAGTTAGCATTTCCTCACTCTCAGAATTCTCCCGAATAGTCCATGGCTAAAGAAAAGCTGATGAGCAGTTCTGTGTGAAAGGCGGACTTATCATCTTAAGGATCCCTACGTGTAGTTTGAGGCAAGAAGGCATTGGCTAAGGTGTGATTTCAAAAGGCGCATCCAAAAGCATGTACTGACCTCTAGCTCTGGCATTAATGCTTCTTTCCATCATTCTCTCCACTTTCTCCTTTTAACCATAGGGTTTTTCTCCAATGGGAAGATGATGAATTTGAATTATTTTAAGTGCTTTCCCAGTCAGCGATTCTCCCTCCCCCGCCTTCAATCTCACTTCCCTTCCAAGTGTGGTCTTCATGCCTGCAGTGGTCATGGATTAAATACATTACCCGCAACCACGCAGCAGCTAGTGTTTTCCATTGCTCTGTCTTCCCCAGTGTCAAAGGAGCAGGGGGATCCCTCGTGGGTATAGAGCCAGGAGCAGCCCTTTGCATTCCACTGACTTTGCAAGTGGTGCAGCTCTTTTTAGCATCATAAATTAAATTAACACATGTGGCCTTAAACAGTCTAGGCATGTAGGGCATGATTATCTTTCTAAGAAAATTATCAGGACCACATTCAAAGAACCCCAGTGTCTCCTAGGCAGCTCCTGAGGACATGTCGATGTGTTGTGAACTTTCTGGGGCATGAATGGGATTTTAAAGTCTGCCTTTTCATTCGTGTACCAGTGCACACTCTGTGTATTATGCCTTGCAAGCTGCAAATGTTGTGACAGTGACTTTTGTTCCCTTGTATGCAGTTGTTAATTGTATAATCCAGAAATACAGAAACCATATCAAAGCAAAGCAGCCTTAACAGAAGAGAAAAGCTGAGTTCCTTAAAGGAACCACCACATAGAAAGGTGCACATTCACCTCCATCCCCTCCACCCAAGACCCAGATGTTCATATGACATCACTGCAGCTGAATTTGGACTTTACTAATGGGATACACAATTATGAACACAGCATAAAGTAACCACTTCACCTCCTCTTGAACCTTCTATTCCTGCTCTGCATTCCTGGTGAAATAAGTATCTCTGGTGCTTTACTCAGCTCCTACCACAGAGTAGATATCACAAACTGTCAGATGAGTTTACTGAATATATTTTACTCCTCCCATCCTTGTCAGCTCTGCTTGCACTATTAACGGACCAGGACTAGCATCCCAGCATCCAGCTCATCTAAGTCTGTACTTTCACGGCACTGACTGCCTAGACCATTCTTATGTTCCTCAGTAATGGAATATTTAATTTGAGCATCTATGGTTTTGTGTCTGCACCCAATGAGATTGTAAACTCCTAGAGCATATAGATGGTGCTTTGTACTTATCAGAGTAGCAAGCATTGTTCTTTGCATATAATAGAGGCTCAGTGAGTACCTCAATGATTAATTTATTTTTTTCATCTCAAGGATATGAACTTGAATGGACAAGTCTGAGAGAAGAATCTAGGTGCTTCCCTATTGAGCAAACTCAGCTATAGTGGTTAACTTTCTTGGCCTCACATGTGTTTTAAATGAAAGTTGGAGATGCATCCTTTGTGGAATTATTCTTGGCCTAGCCTTTCCAAACTGACTATGACAAGAAACATTATCTGTTGAACTTCTGCCTCCCCTCTTCCTGCTTATCTAGCCTTACCCATTTTTTTAAAGACTCAGACGAAGTTCCAGTCTATAAAAAAGCCTTCTCAGCCTTTCTATTCTCAATCCGCCCCTTCCCTGTATCCCTGAAGGACAGCTGACTCGCCTCCATCATTTAGTATTTGCAAATACTACAGTGTATTATATGCTAATCATTTGTATCTGGCTTCCTTCCATAACTAGCTTAAAGCCTCTTTTGAGGTCTCAGGACCATAGTTTAGTCCTTTTGCGTACTGCACAACAATTAGTGTGATGTTTGTCCCTGGATGTAAGGGAAAGCTTTAAAAAATGTGGTTTATGTGGCTGTTACCTAATAACTGCGTGTGAGCTAAGCAGATCTCTCTACCTTTCTGAACTTTAGTTTTAGCATCAGTACAATGTTCATGACCTCTCATAGAATTATCACGAAGATTAAATAAGATTATGAATGAACATGTGTTTTTCTGTTTGTTTTTGAGTTGGAGTCTCACTCTGTCACCCAGGCTGGAGGGCAGTGGCACGCTCCCGGCCACCGCAGCCTCGACCTGCTGGGCTCAGGTGATCCTTCCCCCTCAGCCTTCCAAGTAACTGGAAATACAGGCATGTGCCACCATGCCCGGCTAATTTTTTGGTGTATTGTAGAGATGAGGTCTTGCCAAGTTGACCAGGCTGCTCTCCAACCCGTGGGCTCAGGCAGTCCTCTCACCTCAGCTTCCCAAAGTGCTGGAATTATAGACGTGAGCCACCGCGCCCAGCCAGACATGTATTTTTAAATTGTAAACCAACATGCTAATTAAAGAAATTGTTGCTGCTGCTACTTGGTTACCTTTTAGAAAAATCTGTTTCTTATCCTATTGTGTTTAAGTTTCTTGAGGGTGCCCTGTATTCTCTGTATTTCCAAACTGAAAATTGTGCCTCGCACATAGTCAGTGCAGAAAAAAAAATTTTTTTTTTTAATTGGAGTCTCACTCTGTTGCCCAGGCTGGAGTGCACTGGCACACTCACAGCCACCACAGCCTCAACCTGCTGGGCTCAGGTGATCCTTCTGCCTCAGCCTTCCAGAAAGCTGGAACTACAGGCTCGTGCCACCATACCCAGCTAATTTTTTGATTTATTGTAGAGATGAGGTCTCACCAAGGTTGCCCAGGCTGGTCTTGAACCCCAAGGTTCAGGCATGAGTTACCACATGCAGCTAGAAAAACATTTTTTGGTTGACATATTAGTTGGCTGATTGGAAGATTTTTTTAGCTTCTGTCTGACATATTTTTAATAATTAGTTTCTGACTTTAGAATTTGGACATATTATGTTTATCTTTATTTCAAGGGTGGTATGTTGACCACCCATTAGAAATAAGATTATAAACGTGTCTTAAGTGTGCAAGGCATGGAATTTTAAAAATTAAAACACGGAATAATTTTAATAACAATATATATAACCACAAGTAGTATAAAGATGCAATTGAGCGGCTTGTGGGAGGAAATAAAGGATTTGAAAGAAGTTGTAATTCTTTATGTCAATAATTTTCTACCCTAGTTATATATTAGAATCACCTGAATTGCTAAAAAAAAATCAGTTGCTTTAACTGCTTCAATTAAATTAGGATTTCTTCTTTGTGTAGAAGGTCAGCTTGCTTTTGCTATAGATGAATGGCATGAAACAAGCAGATTATTTAACTATTTCCATATGCTACCATCTAATGTCCTGTTATTGAACTTAGCTTCTTCTTTGGCAGTGGTAATGTTGAAAATGAACGGAACAAGGAGACTTGAACAACTATATGGTGTCATCTGAGTCTTATCAGAAGCTCAGGCTGGCGTGGTAGCTCACATCTATAATCCTAGCACTTTGGGAGGCTAAGGCAGGAGGACTGCTTGAGGCTAAGAGTTCAAGATAAGGCTGGGCAACATAGAGAGACCTCCTCTCAAAAAAGGAAAAAAAATTAAGCTTTAGCTGAGCATTGTGGCATAGGCCTGTAGTTCCAGCTACTCAGGAGACTGAGACAGAAGAATCGCCTGAAACCAGGAGGTCAAGGCTTAGTGAACCATAATTGTGCCACTGCACTCCAGCCTGGTGGACAGAGTGAGAACCCGATTCAAAAAAAGAAATTAAAATCTCCTAAATGTAGTCTTAGACTTAAATACAACTAATATATTTTAGCAGGGCACAGTGACTCATACCTATAATCCCAGCACTTTGGGAGACTGAGGATTTGGGAGACTGAGAAGAGGATTGCCTGAGCCCAAGGGCAACAGGGTGGGACCTCGTCTCTACAATAAATCAAAAGATTAACCGGGGTTGGTAGTATGCGCCTGTAGTTCCAGCTTCTTGGAAGGCTAAGACAGGAGGATCGCCTGAGCCCAGCAGGTCGAGGCTGTGGTGACCGTGAGCATACCACTGCACTCCAGCCAGGGTGACACAGTGAGATTCCAGTGCCAAAAAAGGAAGTTCAATGAATACCTTCTTCAGACAGGAACACTGTGCTAAATCTGCAAACTTGCTCAAGTGAGGAGAGGAGTATAGAGGATGTCACAGAATTGGAGAAGAGAAGGTAAGTGCACAGTGTCATAAAAGAAAGTCAAGGGAAGAATGAAATAAGAACTTCTCAGACAAGTGTAGACTAGACATTCAGTGAGGAATTCTGGCTATTTACACAACAAGCCATGTTAGTATTTCCTCTAAATCTTGCACATGGTAGATGTCCCATCAATATTAATTGAGAGTAATGATAGTGATGATTTTCATTACTAAAATTAATTGCTGACTCTTTTGTCCATAAACACCTCAAGAGACACCTGTCATCGAGTAAGATAATCAACCAGACACTACATTCTTTGCCTATGACTTTTCCAAATCTGGATATTTCTTATAGCTAACAAAAATTACTTCTGCTGCTATAAGATAATTCTGGCCAGGCTCCGTGGCTCAGCCTGTAATCCCGTGCCTTGGGAGGCTGAGGTGAGTGGATTGCCTGAGCCTGTGGGTTCGAGAACCACCTGGGCAACTTAGCGAGACCTCATCTCTACAATAAATCAAAAAAATTAGCCGGGCGTGGTAGCGCGCGCCTGCAGTTCCAGCTACTTGGAAGGCTGGGGTGAAAGGATCGCCTGAGCCCAGCAGCTCAAGGCTGCGGTGGCTGTGAGTGTACACCACTGCACTGTGAGTGTGCGCCACTGCACTCCAGCCGGGGTGACGGAGTGAGACTCCAACTCAAAAAAAAAAAAAGATAATTCTGTATTTCATCCTGTTTAAAAATACCTAGTTTCTTTTCTCTACAAAGTATTGTTTCTTTTTTTTTTTTTTTTTGAGTTGGAGTCTCATTCTGTCACCCAGACTGGAGTGCAGTGGCACGCTCCCGGCCACCGCAGCCTCAACCTGCTGGGCTCCGGCGATCCTTCCGCCTCAGCCTTCCAAGTAGCTGGAACTACAGGAGCGTGCTACCACGCCCGGCTAAATTTTTGATTTATTGTAGAGATGAGGTCTCGCCAAGTTGCCCAGGCAGGTCTCGAACCCGCGGGCTTAGGCAATCCACTCACCTCAGCCTCCCAAAGCGCGGGAGAAGTATTGTTTCATGTAGTGAAGATCAATATATTTTTCTTTTCAAGTTTTATCATTATTTTATTAATGTATTAGTTTTATTTTCCAGTCTTTTAAAAATTTTATTGTATTCTTGACTATTTTTTTCTATATTTTTCTTTACAGTCATCATGGTCTTAGTAAAGATGCAGTCGGGCCAATACATTGTAGGGAGATTACTGTGAAGTTCTTCAGTGTTACTTATCATCTGCTGCTACTGACAAATTACCTTCTTTTGAAACTGCATTCTGAATTGTTTGTTAGGTGGGGGTCATTAGGCCACCAGTCTCTTCTCACCTGAACCTACAAACAGTCATTGTTCACCTGTGTATGTAGCATTTATTCCTTCCTAAGTCTGCAGTCCTCTGTCTACCTGCCTACGTACCCACCACTGTTGAATGCCACTCTGCCATGACCCTCCTCTCATGGACAATACAGGTTATTATCCTTTATTAATACCCCAGGTGTGAGAGACTGCTAAATGAAATAGGTCCTAACACCTACCCCCTTCCTCAAAAAGTCACGCATGTAGAAAGGCATACCATATTTTTTCACAACAAGTATAAAAAGTCACTTTTAAAAAGAAAATGGAATGTTTTCCTTAGTGACAAATTTCCATTATGCTTTTATTTATTTATTTCTCATGACAGAAATTCATGCTTTATAGAAATCAGGCTCTCTTTGAAGCTATACTATTTCCCTTTCTATCAATTTTGTTTTCCCTTAGAACATCATTTGGTTGATAAATTTCCTAGTGTCCTGTTTAGCTGTCAGATTTTGATAAGCTTTCTGGGGAGCTCACATACACTGTTCATTTCACCCCAATTTAGTGCTGTTCTCCTTATCTGTGGCCTACCAGAAGTAACTTGGGGTTAAGGTTTGGCACTTCTGCCTGGTGTTTTGGCTTTGGCGCTGCAAAACATATCACAAAGCAGACATAATATGTGTACAAACAGCTAGAGACACTGGTAGAATCTTGTCAGCTAAAAAGCAGAAAAGCCTCTGAAATGTGAAAAGGAGAAAACTGTTCTGAGTGTATTTATGATAGCGTGTTTGAGTCTGTCATTGCAACCACAGCTATTATAATGTATTTTAAAAATACCCTAGATTTACATAGTTGATCATTTGCTCTCCATCACTAGACATAAAAGTAATTAATAGCTCATGCAGTCTGCATGTGTTGCTTTCTCTTAGTTCATGTGTTTACATGGAAACACTCCCCCACATACACAAAAGGAAAGAGGCCTCAAGTAATGTTCCTTCCATAAGGGAGATAGCATCAGACCTCTTATAGTGTATACATCCTCAAACTATTTATGGTGAAAGTCAAGATCTTGAAGTGTTTGCTGCTCCCAGATTTAATTGGTTTTATCTACTGTTATCATGACAACCTTATCTCCACAGACAGTTGCATGGATAATATTTGGAGATCAGAATTGCAGCCCAGACACACAGTGTCATCCAGCAATTAAATGTTATTTGATAGTTCTGTATGTGGCTCAGGTGCTGGGGAGCTCCTGCCTCTGGTTGACAGTCTTTATAGCATCATAAAATAGTTCTCAGGGGAAATCCAGATATGGAAAGCTTTCCGAATAGAAATAGCTAGAAAAACCAAGGTAAAGCATGGTTCAGGCTCTCAAGGCAGTTCTAGTCATTGACCGTTGCCTAATGACTATGCAGTTCAGGTCTGAAAGATGTTTAATTATTTCTGTTATTGCATTTTGGTGAAAGGATAAAGAAGGCAGCTAGGTCCGTGACAGGGATGCTGATATATATTTTGGGGGAGTACATTAAATGGATCAACATTGCTTTTCACATGCCCAATTTAATCCCTATATGAGAACTACATAAAACATATCCTTTATAGGAGAATTCTTGATGGATGTTTAACTGCATGGATCTAATTAGATGCAGAGCAAGACTTTCCCCAAATGATTAACTGGCAAGATTAGGTAGACCTTCCTTTGTTTTGTTGGGATTTGGGCTTTCTTCCTGTAATATTCCTTTTTATCTTTTAAAATGAGTTTCTGAAAGCAGAAATGGAGGCAAAGGAAGCACTTGACACAGCTAAGGTTTGAAGAGTATTATAGTTATTCTTCTGGGCTTTTTCAGGAGTGGATTACCTCTTTAACTTCCTATGGCCTGTGTGGGGGAGATAGAGAGAAGCCCAATTCAGACTTCTCTGTAGGTGAAACGCTAAAGTGTTCTGCTCATTACGTGTTTTAATTGCTCAGTTGTGCCTGGAATGTAGATTAACTCTCTAACACCTGAAAAAAAGATTCCCCCTTCATATCAAGAGCAGTGAAGATGAGAGACAATAGGATGACAAATGAGATCGCTAAGTGGAGCCCTGATCAATAGAGAGTGCTGTCCATTTGGGTAATGGACATCCCTGTCATCTCAGCTGTTAAAGAATTCAGCAGAGATGAGTCCCCAAAGGTCTGCAAAGTATAAGGCATCCAATACAGGAAACATTACCACCTCCCTTCCCCAAACCCAATAAATAAAAAGGTACATCTCAGGAGCTCAGTCTTTAGCTGCAGTGAGCTGTCGTGCATGGAATTTATTGTACTCTATTTTCAAAAATCTGTGCACAAAGCAGAAAGGTAACCCGGAGACCGGGGGGATGGTCTTTGTTACCTCAGACCTTGCGGGGGGTGTGAACACCTTGGGTAATCTTGTATGTGGCAGGAAGAAAAGTATTGGAGTCTCTCTCTTCATCCAAATTATGAGATTGTTTAAATTGTTCTTTTAAAATGTTCTCCCCTCCACCTGGAGATTTAAAACCAGCATACTTGGCAACCAGGAAGCTTGACGAATCGCTTTTATAAGACAGCCATGTGGCAGATGGGGTCGAGGTCACTGCAGTGCCCAGCCTTCCTTACTCAGATTAGTGACTTTCAGTTCACACATCCAATTCTGACAGGGAACTGTTCATGGTCTTTCCCTTCTAAATATCTTCAATATGGCCAGGCCCTACTTCTTAGAACTCTAGGCTTTCTCCATCCCATGTTGTGGGATGGAGGCCGATTGGAGTCTCTCTCTTCATCTGTCTTGCCACTACTCATTTAACCCGGCTCATTCCCAAAGGGATGGCTATAACCACTGGCAGCCAGACTCCCTGCTGGAATGTGTATGTGTGGATTTCCGGACAGTTGTGAAGAGGAGTGCAGTTTCACTGAGCAGTCAGGTGTGGGTCATTAATTTTCAGTGCTGTTGTTTAACTATTAATGAGGTCATGGCCCCAGGGCCAGACTGACTTTACCTATCAGATGTCTCCCACCGCCCAGCAGGCCATTCACCTTTAGTCAGAGCTCTCTACTAATAATTGTCCCATACAGCATTCACACACCATTGCCTCATCTCTTCACCCCAGCTTCTTCTAGATAAGAAATAATTCCTCCTGCCCATCTCCCCAGTCATCCATCTTCAGTGGGGCCCATAAAACAAAACCGTTCCCATTTTCCATTAACCTCTATGTCCTGAAACTTAGAGTTCTCTGTCTGCTCTCTTCTTCCTCAGCAAGGGGCATCTATTTGCTGTCATTTTCAGGAGGTCTTAAATTAGGCAGAAAGGCAGGCATCACCCCTGGTGACCTAGCTACCTACTCTACCTTTTATTTCTCTCCTATTTACCATTGCAGTTGATAATTTGTAGAACTCAGTAAAGTAATTCACAACTGTCAGCATCTTTATTATATTGCAGCCAGCAGCAGAAATCGTAACCTGAAGGGATATCTCCTAAATCAAGATTTCTGTAACATAAGCATTGAAAATGAATTCCTTCACATTACGTTATTATTTTTATAATGTCTTTATTTAAAAAGAAAGGAGAGGATGCCTATTTAGAACAAGTGCAGCACGTAAGGTTGGGAAAAAGACACATTAGAGATCCTAAGCCCCAGTACTGCCCACGTGGAATCGCTGCTATGTCCCCAGAGGTTACCAGCCAGCCTCTGCCTGGCCATGAGCTCACTGGCAGTCAAGGGCTAATTCCTGCCTCGTTGTCCTCCTCCTGTTCTCTAGAGCAGTGCAGAGAAAGATCTATTCGGCATGACAGCCCTTCAGGTATTGGAGGATACGTCTCATGTTTCCCAAAACAGTCTCTCTTCCAGCCTAAATATCTCGTTTTCTCAGCCATTCCTCATTTGTCATGCTCTCTGCAGCCCCACCATCCTGTCTGCCCCCTTCATTTGTCAGCAGAGGTTAGAAAGTGGCATCTCTAGCACTGTGATAAGTATGTGATCTGGCTATACAAAATAAAATGTAAGCCGTTGGTTGCGTCCTTGGATGACTAGGGTTTGATTCAAGTAGCTAGGATGACCTAGGGTTTATGGGACAGCCCTGCCTCACTGATCCATGGGGAGTTTGCAGTTAACCAGAATCCCTCAGACTAATTCACATTAGTTCACATGAGCTCTTCTGTAGCTGACTTTTGTGAACCTGAGAACAGGACTTAAAAAAAAAAAATCCATATTAAAGAGTATGTTGCTGAATTTTAAATCTATCACCTTTTATAGCTTTGACTCATTGGCAAATTTAATTTTTAAAATTCTCTGTATAAAGTAGTACATCTGTACTAGCAAAGTGTACAAATATGGCAAAAATAAGTAATGACACACCTGGGCACTTCTTTACAGGAGAGACAAAGCGCAGATAAACACCCACCAGCTGCCTTTTATTAGTGCCTACTTTCAACCAGTCCTGGTAAGAAGCAGTGTCTGCCATTATTTCCTCATCCTTACACAAAACCCAAGGGTATTGTTATTTCCCCTTTAATAGGTGTGGGAAACAGACTGGGAGTCACTAAGTGGCTTACCAGAGGCCATGACAATAGTAAGTGGCAAAACCAGGATTTGAACTCAGATCTCCAGCTTTGTCCTCTATTCACTTTGCCTTGATGCCTGTGTTAAACTTCGTATGTTCATTTGGCTTTGTATATAAGTTTCCATATTCTTCAATTGTTTCCATGTGCCATTTGAAATCACAGTAAATCCATGGATTAGAGACCCAGAGCCAAATATTCTTGCAATGATGATAACATCCTGTACATTCTTTGTGGTAGCCATTCAGACTTTTTACAAAGACTTTGCTCTTACCTTTTAGGCATATGGTTGAAATGTACTTCTCCAGCCGGGCTCAGTGGCTCAGCCTGTAATCCCAGCACTTTGGGAGGCCGAGACGAGTGGATTGCCTGAGCCCGCAGGTTCGAGACTCACCCGGGCAACTTGGCGAGACATCGTCTCTACAATAAATCAAAAATTAGCCAGGCATGGTAGCGCGCACCTGTAGTTCCAGCTACTTAGAAGACTGAGGCAGATGGATCGCCGGAGCCCAGCAGGTCCATGCTGCGGTGGCCGGGAGTGTGCCACTGCATTCCAGTCTGGGCGACACAGTGAGACTCTAACTCAAAAAAAAAAAAGAAATGTACTTCCCTACCCACTTGAAATTTGGTGTGACTAGATGATTAGCTGTGGTTAACCAAATGTGAGTGGAAGTGACCCATGTCACTTCTAGACAGGAGCTATAAGAAGCAGTACATGTTTCTCCATACTATTTTCCCCCTCTGGAATAATCATGAGCAACTGTCAAGGTCATTAGTTGTCTGTCAACCTGAGTGACTACAATGAGTAGAGGCCCTTCCTCACTTACAGTGGACGTAGAGTATGAGCAAGAATACATCTGTGTTGTTTTAGGCCACTGAAATGTGGGCATTGGTTATTAGTTACTGCTTCACATCTAATCTGTCCTGACTATTACAACTGTCTCACCAAAGGTGGAACATGGGTAAGATCTCTGCAATGGATCCCACTCCTGGTTTAAGTCCAAAAGATAGAAAATTGGCACTTATCTAAAAACTTTCTTGAGATTAAAATGTGTAAATTAGGGCAAGGCATGGTGACTCATGTCTGTAATCCCAGTGATTTAGGAGACTGAGGTAGGAGGATTGATTGAGGGCAGGAGTTCGAGACCAGCCTGGGCAACATATCAAGACCCCATCTCTACAAAAAATAATTAAAAAAAAAAATCTGGGTATGGTGGTACATGCCTGTAGTCTCAGCTACTCAGGAGACTGAGGCAGGACAGTCACTTGAGCCCAGGAGTTCAAGATTGCAGCAAGCTATGGTTGTGCCACTGCACCCCAACCTGGGTGACAGAGTGAGACCCCATCTCTAAAAAAATAAAGTAAAATACATGAGGTAAGGCCACATGTATAACTAATACCTAAAACCTCTATCTTCTTATTATCTATGTTATTAATACACAGAGAATCTGTGTTTGTATAAAGGACACTGTCTGAGCCTGGGCTCCATAGAAAGCAGAGCATGAATCAACAGCTTATATACTAACACTTTGTTGTGGAGGGAGGGTGGTTGGCCATACAACTCCAGGAAAGCAAGAATGAGAAGAAAAACAACTTGAGGCAGGGAAGGTGGGGGAATAGTACAAGGTGGTGTGTTACTCAGCCGGCCGTAGCTTCTGCACGAAACAAAAGTAGTCACTTGGTCATGTGGAATTGCACCAGAGAGGCTGTATTTCAGAACTGCTTTGCCTTGGTACAGAGAGGAAAAAGGCAAGCAATTCATCGACGAGTACCTTGCCTTTTCTCGTCTTTCGCTAGTTAAGAAACCATGCATTTCCAGGGTGTGCTGCTTGGACAACTCAGGCAGCTTATAGGGGGAGCCAGAGCTCTGAGGTACAGGCTGGACAGTGTGCAGCATGGTGGGCTCTCTCGCCAGGTTGTTTCCTTGGCAGCTAGAGTTTATTGGGCCTGGTACATCAGTTGAGTCTAGTACAGACTTTAACAAACCTGGGTCTGGTGCCCTTCACCACACAGAACTTCGGTTACCTGTGAATAGGGTACATTGGACTTGATGATTTGAAAGATCCCATTAATTCTGAAACGACTAGTTTTTCAGATCACTCCAACCATTTATCTAATTAACTGATCTAATTTTACTCTCATGAAAGCTGAAATAACTTGAACCTGAACAATCTTGAAGGAAAAACTACCTATGAAACGTGCCCCCAAAATAGTGTTTTTTAAATATTTATTTTTTATAATGACCCATAGTAAGAAATTCGCTTTGTAAATGGCCAACCAAATACATATACACAAAAACACGCTCACAATTGAAACAAAAATTTCATGAAAGTAATGCTTCTCTTATGTACATAACTTTGATGTGTTTATTCAGTTCTATTCTATAAAAAAAAGCTACAACTCACAAATGGTTCATAGTACACAGTTTGAAAAGCCTAGAACATATTATCCGTTTATCTGTCACTATTTATTGCTTCTGATAATGTAACCCCTCTACACCTATGTCTGTGTATATAACATAATTAAAATGTTCAATTTCAGCCGGGCCTGGTGGCTCAGCCTGTAATCCTAGCACTTTGGGAGGCTGAGGTGAGTGGATTGCCTGAGCCCACGGGTTCGAGACCCGCCTGGGCAGGCGAGACCTCATCTCTACAATAAATCAAAAACTAGCCGGGCGTGGTAGCACGCGCCTGTAGTTCCAGCTACTTGGAAGGCTGAGGCGGAAGGATCGCCAGAGCCCAGCAGGTCGAGGCTGCGGTGGCCGGGAGCGGCCACTGCACTCCAGTCCGGGCCACTGAGTGAGACTCCAACTCAAAAAAAATAAATAAATAAAATAAAATAAAATGTTCAATTTCACTTGCAGTACTATTGACCATAATGACATCACTGCGACAAATATTAAACATTTAATTTTCTTTTTTTTTTTTTTTTTAATTTTCTTTTCTTTTCTTTTCTTTTATTATGTTATTGTGGGGTACAGTTAGGGGTTAGGCATACAAAAGTATTTCGTTCAGGTACCCTTGTTGATAAGAGGTGTCTCCCCATCCTCAGATAGATACCCACCACCATTAATCCCATCCCCCTCACCCTCCCCCCC
>CAUYQG010235689.1:0-48827 GCA_963574415.1 Tarsius wallacei | reverse complement strand
TCGAGATCCTCCTGGGCAACTTGACGAGACCTCATCTCTACCATAAATCAAAAAATTAGCCGGGCGTGGTAGCGCGCGCCTGTAATTCCAGCTACCTGGAAGGCTGAGGCGGAAGGATCGCCGGAGCCCAGCAGGTCGAGGCTGCGGTGGCCAGGAGTGGCCACTGCACTCCAGTCTGGGTGACAGAGTGAGACTCCAACTCAAAAAAATAAAATAAAATAAAATAAATAACATAGTATCAAAATAAGATGACACAATGATGTATTTTTACAACAGCCAACGATATCTGCATGTATTTAGTCATTCCTTGCCATAGAGTATCTCTTGGCGAATTTCTGCTTACAGATAGACAGTCTTTCTTTAAGGGTAGGTTTCACATTAGCATGAAGCCATGGCTTGGTACACATCTGAGAAAAGTAATATCCTAGCACGTGTTAGCTACATCTCACTTTTTCATATTATCTACCACAGAGTCAATTGCATAGTATATACCCAAGACATATTTGTAAATTAATGGGTGACAACATTTTTTGTCAGAGTATCATGTGCATCTTGAGCCCTGTTTGGTGTACTATATACTTGCATTGAAATAGATAGAATTTTATACAAAATTATATTTGTGCAAAAATTCTCCCATATCATAAAAAATGTTGCTACCAGTTACCAATTGTTTTTATAACTTTGAAAACTTGGAGAAATAAAGCACCACCAAATTCTTTTTTTGCATTTTATTAGCTATGAGAATTTACTATTATCAATTTTGTATAAAACAAAGTCCTATAGCTAATCGTGTCAGCCTGATTTTTCAGCATGAATTCTTTGATAAAACCTAGAGTTTTAATGTGAAATATAATGGGACTTTATGGTTGTTTACATATTTTTATTTCCTCTCAGCAAAAAATTAATACTGATTATTCTATTATACCAATTATGATAAGGGATTACTGTACTAATTTGGGAACTGGGAACAATCAATAGCCAGATAGCTTGCTTAATTTTTTCAATGTTTTGATATATTTACTTTTTTATCAAATTTCTTTCACAAAACCATATTATTTATTAACTTCATTTACACTTTTTAAAAATTCTATGACACTCAACTGAAATGATAGTTCAAGTATGTCATAACTTTTACATTTTCCAGCTTCTCTAAAAAAAGAAAGCCATCATATGGCAATTCAAAAATAAATTTTTCCTAAAAAATAATTTGCTTTGTACTCCCACTAAGAAGTGAAGACTTGAAGTTCTAATCCAAATTTGGTGAAAGTCAGCTATATGACATTTGAAAAGAGACTATATAACCAAAGAAATAAGGTTTGTGAGGAAATTGTCAAAGACACAAATAGTTCTCATCTTAGAGTTCTTTAGAAAAGAAATATAGAATCATCTTTTTCACCCTATTTATATTATCCACTTTTCACTGTAGCTAGGGTAGGACTGACTTTCAGATGGTATTAATATACCAGTAATAACACCAAAATCAATAGCTTGATATCACTTTATAGATTACAAGTAACTTCTAAAATTTCTGCAAACTTTCTGAAAACTCAGTAAACACTTGATAAATAATAGTTATTATTATTTTAGTTACTATTACTTGGCCTGTAACAATTTGCAAGCACGTCAATTTAGTTTACAAATGAACATAACAAATATGATGCACCTTTTTATCACCTATTATTTCATTTTGGTTGTTTACTCAGATTTATGGCATGCTTCAGAAGCTTCCCATTAGACTAGAAATGTCTACGGGTATATACAATTAGAAATGTACAAAGAGGTTAAATATCTATTTCTTGCACTTCTTTCTTCACTACAAAAGTTGCTTGTGCTTGTTGACAATGTAAAAAAAATTCAGAAGTGCTTATAGCATTAACTTTCCATCTTTAACCCCCTCTACTTTCATGCCCACATCTCCAACATCCACATACACATTAAAGATAACCATGTTCACAGTCTGGCTCTGGAAATGTGCAAATCTTGCTCATCTTACTACTCCATAATGCCTCCCAACATACAGCAGCAATTGGAAGAGGAAGGTGTGGGTTTAGTTCAAATTATGCCAAAGTACTAAGCACCCTAACTTTTATTATATGACTGCAAATCTAACTTCCAAAAGCACAATCAATAAGAATCTAAAATCCGCTACACATATAGGCCACTTTCTTGACCAATTCTCCTCCTCCCCCCATTTTGTAGTCAATTTTAACTAGGCAAAACCAAACTGAAACATCATGTATGTTTTTTTTTATTCATAGACAAGATACAGTAAGGCAAATTCTTAGCAATAAAATTTAGAAGATAGTTATTGAATATTTGCTATGTGCCAAGCTTGATACTAAGTGCTTTATTATTAGTTTTCCCAACAGTTTTATGGGGCAGTCATTTTTATCTCAATCTGATAATGAGGAAATTAATTTTACTTGTCCAAAGTCCCTCAACTAACAAGAATATTAATTTGTATTTGCACTAAAGTCTGCCTGTGTTCAAGCTACTACTTAAAAAATAATTATTCCAATGGGTCAAGAAGCTTAGATTCCAAAAGTATCTTTGTAAGCTTGTGAATTTAATGTTACAATTCCACTATGGAACTATTTCATTTCATAGAACTATTTTTACTTCTAAAAGCACTCTGTCAACTCTTACTTTACTTTATTTTAAAAATGATGTTTGGACTGAACTTCACATTCAAATGAAATTATTAATATAATCATTGGGACACTCAGAGAATACTGAAAGAAAATTGTCACTTTGTATCTTTAAACTTGTGATTTTTTATACACCATACCACATGAAGTGCACTATGGTTTGTCTATAACCAAGGAATCATCTTGTGAATAGTACAAATGTATATATTGTATTTTGTGCGTTTGTATCGAGGTGGGGGTAGATATGCTAATTTGTTAAGTATAAATGTTTAATACCAAAATAATAATTAATATTTTTGGCATTTATTTGTCGTGTACTATATTGGAATATTTTTAAAAATAAAATGTTCCCAGGCTTGTCTTATTATCTGATAAAATAAACTAGAGCTGGAACATTACCTCTGTCCTCTTTATCTAGTGCCTACTCCACTGTCCCATTCTGATGCTTATGCCATTTACCAAAAACATACTGATTATTTACATTTTACTCAAGCTCCCTATCATTTCCTATCATGAGTGCTTTGGAATGTTTTCTTTTTTTAAAATAATAAGACTTAAACTCCATCCCTCCAGGAAATATAAATCAAATGACATTGTCAGAAGAATAAACCAGTGTGTGTGTATTACATTTCTCTAGCAAAGCGTTTATTAACAACATTAGAGAGAAAGGCAAATAACACTTTTAAACTTTTACTTTATAGCTGCAAGGCATAATAGGAAGTGTACTTTAAATGGTAACTCACTGGCCATATATGGCTGTGTGCAGCTAAAATGAAAATTTACAAAATAATGTCTACTATGATGTAATGCACTCTGATTTATATTCTATTCTATTTTAATCACTCAATATTAAATGTTGATTTCAACACTCGAAATTGGTTTTACAAATAACTTATTGGTTATGATGCACTTTTTGGAAAAATCATTAACTAGGTAATGTCTTCTTTTTGAGTCTCATTGTGTGTGTGTGTGAGAGAGAGAGAGAGAGAGACAAAATCAATGCGCAAAATGCACCATTGGATGGTAATCACTCTTTTCAAAGTCCCCTAAAATTCGATTACACATCTTGCCAAAATATCTCCTCAATTCAGCATTTGAATGTTTAATAAATCTATCTAGAGTATTTGTAAATGTGCCAGAATTAGATTTCATAACTCACAGCCTTAATAAATTCCAAAGAACTGTCTTTCGTACCTAAGGCTACATCATTTAACAGTATGTCCTCTCGTTCTTAAAAAATTCCATACCATATTGCTTCCTGCTATTATTGGCATCTGAAGGGCAGAGTGTGGAGTCTGCGAAGGAGATGTAAATAGAAACAACCAAGCACAGTCTGTGCCTATCATCAGACTCATGGAGAGGTCGGTCATTTGTGAGGTTAACTTGTTGCCATAGGCCTTCTTAATGTGCTTTCTTTCTGCTATAATTAATCCATTCCATGGAAACAAGGAAAGGTGCTGCTTTCAAAGCTAGATAAAAAGATGCATGAAATATATCAAAAGATTTTCTTGGTGAGGAAACAGACAGTGTTTTTTAATTCCTAGGGAAGGAAAACAACAAGAGCTGTCTATTTCACTTCTCCTTGACGTCACTCCTACTCCAGTGCAAAGAAAAGAGGTTTAGATTTATTTAAAAAGTGTTGGCCTTGTGTTCAAATCCTTGCTCTGCAGTATTATGAAGACATCGCTTTCTCTTTCCGTATCTATTCCCTGGCTTGTAAAATGGTTATTTTATCAGACTGTGTTATGGAATAAATGAACAAATCATAATGTATGTGATTATGTTTTAACTCACAGAGTAATCAAATTTCAGTTAAATAACATTCGATAGTCAATATTGGGAATTATCAAAAAGGACAAATAGTCCAACTCCTTCCTTCCATCAATTAAGGTTTAATTTTCCCAGAGTCACCCAAGTGATTGTCCATTCCAGGCTTGTGCAGAAGGAGTTACAGAAAACTGACTCACTACCTCCTAAGAGGGGCAATTTCTTCCCTAAGTGGTTCTGTTAATGAACAAAAAGTATTTTTAATTGAGCCATAATGTGCCACCTTGGTATTACAGCAATATTCTCTATGTAATGCATCTGGCCATATTCAATGAAACCATCTCCTCTCCACCTAAATAAACTAAATACCTAAATATATCAAATACCTAAAGGTAGCAGTAGGGCCTTGCCATGTCTCATCTTCTCTCTGCAAAATGTATTCTCTGAAGACATGATTTCAAATTCTGTTACCATTCTGGTCACTCTTCTTGCAGAAGTTTGAGCATAGCAAATCTCAGAAAGTTAGTCTTGAAAGGGACTTGTGAGAACATTCTTTCTAGTCCCTTTTCATATGAAAAATTAAGGAAGAATTTGAAGTGACTTTCCCGAAGTCACAGAGTAAAAGCCCCTAGTTCTGAGGCCATTAACTTCTTCTTTTTCTTTCTTTCGTTCTTTCCTTTTTTCTTTCCTTCTTTCTTTCTTTCCTTCTTTCTTTCTTTCTTTTCTTTTGTCTTTCTTTTTTTCACAACTTGTACCTCCAATTTCTTTTCTGACTCCAAGGTATCATTAATGCAATCTTTATGTTTTTGTATCTATTCACTCTCAAATTAATGAAATAATGACCAGACTTTCAGAAAAGTCTACCAAATTAAGAAAAAAAACCCAAAAATTTCCTATTAAAAAGAGATAAGAAAAAAAGTAATGATAAAGAGAGAGAGAGCAGGGAAGGAAGGGGGAAAGCAAGGAAGAAAGGAAGAAGGAAGGCAGGGAGTGGGGAGGAGAGGAGAGAGGGAAAGAAAGAGGAAAGGAAGGAGGCAAGGAGTTTCTTGAGATATTCTGTCTAGTTTTTTGTGAATCTCCATTCTTGCTATTTCTTATATGCCTTCTTAGTTTATTTTGAATAAATCCTACTGTACAGAATTTGTATTTCATCCTGTGTTTTGCATGTTTCAAGAAGCACATTGGAACACACATGTCTTACATGCCCTCTCTTTCTCCAGCCTTTCTCATGCAGAAGCAAGCCGTCACTTGTGACTGAGCAATATGAACCTAGAAGCTAAAAGATTATAATGACTGAGGAATAGAGTCCCAAGACCTGTTCTTTAGTAAATAGAATAAACGAAGTTTTCAAATTTTCAAACTCTTGAAGCCCAGATAATAATGATACTTCCGTAAGATCTAGAATAAGGGAGACCAAGAAAAAACATGAGTTTATGCAGCTCCCAGTCATAAAATGGGCAGATCCTAAATACCTGACAATCATCCTCACTCTGAGATGACCTTCACATTCAGGTAAGCATCTGATTAGTTAGAACTGTAGAAGTGTCCATATTTTCATATCACCAGAGGTATTTTATGCATTTGGGGAGCAATGCAGGGACATCGTCTGCAAACAAAGTTCCTCCCAACTTAAGTTAACCATCCTGGGCATGGAGTACTGGGGGCAGGGGGTGGAGTGCCAAAGTTTTCAGCAGTGGAGAGACAGCAGTGGTGCCTAAGAGAGAGGAAGGCACAATGTTATTTCATGCATTAGTTTCTTATAGGTGAGTCACAGTCCATGCAGAAACTGTGTCCTCAGAAAGAAACTTGATAATAGGGTGGATACTGCCTAAGCCACAGATAGATATGTCAGTGCATTCTATTTTTTTTTTTTACTTGAGAGAAGTAGTAATTACTCTCTTAGAGGTTATTAATTAAGAGATCCTAGGCTATTGAATCTGAAAGGAAAGAGGAGAAGGAATACTCCCTCTGAACACTTTCCCCAGGGCTGCCTGTATTTCTTTCACCACTAACAATGACATTTCTTACAGTAATGTATGAATATAAAAAATTGGATTTTTACAATTAAAGTTGCCACTGTGTTTCTCAGATTATGAGTCCATGATCGAATTCAGTAAAGAATTCTCCTAAAATTCTCTACATCTTCTCAATTTTGTATATTGTTATGTCAGTAGTAACCAATACAATTATACAATCAATCTATAATTTAAAAGACTTCTGGGGATCTAATGTTTTTTGATTTTTTGCAGAGCAAAGGAAAAGCTTTCAAAGTTTCAGCAAACCTTCAGTATGACCCATGCAAAGGAGTACTTCATCTAGTTTACAGATCAAGAGCAAAGGGATCAGGTTACTTCCCAAGACTAATTTTTAGATGAACTACTTCATTCATGGTCCCTGCTACTATTTCAGAGAGTCACTAAAACATTCAGTAATTGTTTAGAAATATTACTGCCATTGAGATAAAGGGAAAAAGAATAGAATAATTCAATGGTGAGATAGTCAAATGGCAAAAAAAGGACTTGAGTAATAATCTAACAATAATGTGGAAACAAAGTTCTAGACAGGAATTTCAAGTTTGAAGGCTCAACTCTGCAACGAATTATGTGACATGTCAGGTCATGTTTATTACTTGATCTATGCTTCCTCAACTGTAAAATATAGAAATTAGATGAAATGATCACCTAAGACCCTTCCAATGTTAACATTCTACAAGTAGTAGTAGACACTAGTAATTTATATGTCTGAGTTATTACTATGATAATCTAAACAACTGTTTTAACTCCTAGTACTATTCAACTCCTGCAGAAAAAAAAAATCCCATTCAAAGTATTTAGAAGGCTTTATATTGACATTTCTTATCTCCCCAAGCTAAATTGCTGTCTTGATACAGTCAAAATTAGCAGAAATAGTGAAATGGGAAAAATGTACTCCTACTCTTTAGAAGTCAAACATGTTCATAGACTATGAATCACAAAGAAGGTCTCTCAAAGCTTGATTATTATCATATTTTAAGTAAATAATTGATGGAATGCCATATCGTAACTTGAAACTAGTACAGAATTGCAATCTGCAGATCCACCTGAAGATGATGTTTTAAATTATGTATGTTACCAGTAAAACTTACTGGTACATTTTGCCCTTCAGAGCATCACTTAAATTTTTTTTAAAATTAGAACAAATTAAATTCTCTTATCATTAGACAGAAGTAAGAAATTCAAGAACCAGTGTAAACAAGAAAATGTTAACAGCATTTTACAATTAATCAAGGGAGGCATTTTGGCACCTCATTTTTATAAAGAAGCAAAAGTGAAAAATGACAAGTGCCTGCTATTTATCCATATACTATGTATCCATAAATCATGAGCTAGGTACTATTCTAGCACAAATTTATCTTTTTAGCAAATAGTCTTTGAGCACCTATTTTTTGCTAGACCTCTGACAGGCCCTTGGGAGACACAATACAGTTTCAACTAAAGTCAGAAAAAAACAGTGAAAGGTGAAATCCTGCAAATCATCCAAAAAAGTACAACATACATGGTTTTATGTATAAAACTCAACCCAGTAATTACTTCTCTCAATGAAATTGAGCTAGTTCAAAGGGAAGAATGTAATAATAAAATATAGGCAAGTGCCTGACTACTTAAAACATTAAAGGAGCATGGGCAAAGCATTTTAAATTTTCCTTCTTACCCACAGCACTTATTCTGTTTTATAGTTAAATCTCAAGAGTGTTAGTGCATGATAATAAATTTGTCTTGTTTTTATTTTGAAGTTTCAACTTGGCAGAAGTATCTTATTTGAGAGGAGGAACTAAAGTCAGAGGGATGGATATGCTCATACTGGATTCCATCCTGAAGCCATTTATTATTGCTCAAAATAACGGTCAGCTGGATAATGTTGATGGTTTCAGCTGGGTTCAATTATTTGATTGCAATTAGCTGTGGGTAAGGAAGGCAATTGCGTTGATCTCTACTGAGTGCTCTCACATGATTGAGGTCAACGGGTCTAAGATGAACTCACATGGGAAACCTGGGGGCTCTCATCCTTCACATGATGGCAACAAGGTTCCAGACAGATTGGGAAAGAAATTCTTACATCAACCAAGTTTATCCACTAAAGCAGTCATAAAGAAAGTGTCACATGACAGTGAATGGGAATTATCAAGTTACACAGCAAATTATGTGAATATAGGGTCACCATTAATGGAAGTCATCAATGCAATCAATCGGACACACCCCTAAACAGGCAAGCACCATTGATCCTGACTCATCAAGTACACATGTACCAAAGTTTGCAAAAGTACTAAATTTTCTTAGAGTACACAGAGTGCTTACTGGACTAATTTATTTTAAAGGGGTAAATTTTTTTCTTCTGAGTTGTTACATGTTTGTTACCTCTACCCTGTTGAAGAGCTAGTTTGTTCTGCCCTTAAAAAACGCTTGCTCATTTTCCTTTCCTTTTTTGTTTTATACTAGGAGTCCCTGCATAAAAGTTCTATATAATTTCTGTGTAAAACAAACAACAGTAAAAAGTCATACTTTTCAAGAAAGAAGAATGCCATCTGAGCAAAGGAGAATAATTATAAGATCATGGGAATACATTATAAGGTACTAGGGCCAATTTATCTAGGGCTAGAGATAATTACTCCCTACCAAGCCAAGAAAGAGGTTGAAGAACTAGCATTATCATTTCATAGAAGATCCCACAGAGACTTTATAAAAAGCTAAGCAACAGAAAACCAGGCATCACCTTGAAGAGTTTTCACAGTACCCAACAGGATTGCATTTTTTGACTCAAGCACTTTTTTGATCCAGGAAGTGAATTTTACCTTGTGAAAATTCCTACTATGCCATTCCTCTCCTTATAAATTGTAAGACATCACACCACATGACCTCAGTATCCATATACTTGCTTGACATTGAAGCAAGGCAAATACTTCTTCACATAACCACATAAAACAAGCAAGAAGGAGCAACTAGTGGTAGTGCTGTTCTTCTCTGAGAACAATTTTATGACTATCCAATCAAATGGTTAATATAAAATCCCTTTTAGAGGAATAAAATGTCATATGTATAGCACTGCACCTTTTTTTTTCCACTTAAAAATATCTTGGAGATCGTTAACTCGTTATCTATAGAATGCTTCATTTATTCAAATAGCTACATAATAACACATTTTGTGAATGCATCATAATTTATTTTATTATATTACTAATCACTATTAGTGCATATTTTGGATAAAATAACAGTTTAAACACATAGAAGCCAATGCTCATGACTATGAGTTTCCCTTGGAGCACAATCCTGGATTAGCATCTCCCACATAGTGAGCAAGCTCTATTCTTCTTAAGCTAAAAGAAAGTCCCACCTAACTCCAGTCAGAATGGCAATTATCAATAACTCAAAAAATAACAGTTGCTGGAGAGGGTGTGGTGAAAAGGGAACACATCTACACTGTTGGTGGGAGTGCAAACTAGTGCAACCTCTGTGGAAAGCAGTGTGGCGATTCCTAAAAGCTCTAAATATCGACCTGCCATATGACCCCACAATCCCCTTACTGGGAATATACCCTCAATAATTCAAATCACTCTATAAAAAAGATACCTGCACACGTATGTTTATCACAGCATTGTTCACAACAGCAAGAACCTGGAATCAACCATGCTGTCCATCAAAAGAGGACTGGATTAAAAAAATGTGGTACATACACACGATGGAATACTATGCAGCCATAAAAAAAGAACAAAATCATGAATTTCGCAGCAACCTGGATGGAACTAGAGTCTATACTGAGTGACCTCTCACAGAAACAACGATCTGAGTATCACATGTTCTCACTCATATAGTGGACCTTGAACATCCATCGTAATACTGTAAGAAAGGACTGACAGTGGTGGGAAACTATGGGGGGGAGGGGAAAGGAGGTGAGATTAATGGTAGTAATATCTGTCTGGGGACGGGGAAACACCCCTTATCAACAAGGGTGCCTGAATGAAGCATATTTGTATACCTATCCCTTAACTGTACCCCACAATATCAAAATAAAAAATATTGATATTAAAAAAAGAAAGTCCCTAGTAATTTAAGGCAAACAAAACCATACTTTTATAATTGGCCCTTCTTATCTCCTCATATTTCCTTATGTCCTTCACTGAAATCCATCCCTTCTTAATTTTCATCAATTGTCAGTATTCTTCTTGTTAAAATTCAACTGTCAAATTCTATTTCCTTCTCTAAGATTTCCACTATTACCCCCATAACCACAGAGCAGGAGGTGATATTTTTTTTATCAATTTACTTTAGAGTCATATTTGTAATATTGTGTCATCTTGCATTATAGTTATATAAGTATTTGTGCAAGCCCATCTCTTTTGCCAGATTGCAGGCATGTTGACAGTTATGATATAGAAAATATAGGCTGTCCTTCACAAGATCATCAGAAAGTCTTGCATATATTGTACTTAATAATATGTGTTGCATGAACATATCCTAAGGGTGTGATTCTATTGAATTCTGTTAAATATCATAGTACACTGAACTATATAAGTCAGTAAATGTGAGATCTATTCCTGGCTCTAAAGTTATTAGTAGGTATATATTGAATGAATTATTTAAACTCTTAAAGTCTTTGTGTTTTAAAATAAGAATAATATATCTAAATCATGTATATCATTGACTTGGGAGGATCAAGTGAAATTGTCATTTTATAAAAAACAAACAAACAAAAAACACCTCAGTTTTAGGGAAAAAACACCACAAAGGAAACAAATTTAAAGGTCTCCAGCTCCAAACATCCATCCGTTGCTCCATATATTAACATCCCTCTAAGTCAACTATCAACTTACATATTAAAATGTTTAGAGATAGAGATGTCTTAATCGATATAGAAGCTCATTTTATGTTCGTAAAACTTTGAATATTATTGAGTGTACATACAGTGAAATTCATATTATTCCACTTAAAAATAAAATTTTTGCTATATCCGATTGGTGGATGGCTCCCAACCTCTGTAGTGGGGTGAAGTAACAACCCCACATAGTACAGGATTGGATCCTTTGAAACACATTGATATGTTACTGCAGAATTTTAAAAAATCTTAACAAATACAATATTTCAATGATTTTTTGAAGTGTTTTGTATGTTTTTCAGTCTTCCATAGAGCTTAATATATGTATTTTATTTTCCTTGTGTTGTGTAACAAGTGAGTCTCACTCTTTGGGCCATAACCTGTGTAGGTCAAACCAAACATATCTCAAACTGCCTTGTTCAAGAATTAACAAATAATGGATACAAAATAAATTTTAAATGCCATAAATAATAAAGGACTACTTATTATTAACTGTTATAACACAATAGTCAGATTTTTCCTTCCTCACATTCTTTGAGCATAAAGATGCAATCAATTCTGAAGTAAACATGTTAAATTATTAAAAATTATACTTTCCAACTATACTGTACACAAGGGTAAAATTAATTTATTCTTATCTTCATTTCAGATTTGATTATGCACTCTGTTGAAAAGTAGTTGTAAGATTAAACTGCTGACAATTCTTTAAAACAGCATACCCTGACAAGAACGGGCTACCTTCAGTCTCTATATTTATATACACCTCTGTTTAACTGTCAGAAACAATATGCTACTGGAGTAACCTTAATGAGAGATGTTCAATGAAAAGCTAGTAACTTAAAAATCTCTAGTACCAAAAACCGAAAAGCATCTTTACAGCAGAAGTACATTATAGCAGAAGTATAGTATAGAAGTATAGCAGAATAATGCAATATGTAATACAAAGCAATCCCGTTGTTCCAAATGATGACTAAATAAACCCTCATGTTAGCTTAAATCTATGTGTGTCTAGATATTTGACACCCAGTCCCTTCTTATAGTACTGGTATAACTGGGGTAATTCAAAATACCTAAAATAATTAGGAATAGCTTATTCTTCCAAAACCTGAAATGTTAACTGTTAAGTGCATAATAAGACATACTCAAAGGATATAAAGAAAACTTACCTTCTGTGTGCACAGCTGACACATAAGTCCAGTTGTATCTTTTCACTATGTCCACCATGGCTCGTGCCTGCTGGGCATCTGAAGGCACCACCCTCATGAAGTACTTGAACAGAGTCTTGTCACTCAGATCCATGCTGGTTGCCGAGTAAGCAATCTGAGGTATGTTGAAAAGCTGGAGCAAGTTCTGAACCTGAATGGCCACAGAACTGGAGCCAGGGCCAATGACCCCTACTATGGGTTTCTTGGAGCGGAAGGAAGAGGAAGAGCCATCCACACAGCGTACCAAGCCCTCTTCCTCTTCTGAAGAAATGAGGGAATCCCTTATGAACTCAATGCTCTGCTCTAGAGCCACAGCTGAATGCCAGCAGGAATCCCTTATCTCACAGCCCAGTGTGATGTTGGGCAAGAGAGTGGGGTCTGAATTGATCCTTTCCAGGGTATGCAGCATGGCCTCCACTCTCTGAATGCCATACTGTTCACGGACTGCCCCACATTTCCTCTCATGAACTTTGTCCACAGTAGGCTGGTGATGGACAGAAAAGAGAGCTCCGATAATGATATCACCCGGCATGTGAGCCACCACCCTCCTCTCACTGGACTGGGCACTCCCACGGACATCTTCTTTCAAAAGCAGGACTGACAGGATCAACAGAAGGACCATTTTAGGAAAGGAGTTCAAGCTAATAAAGACAGCATGGTGGGAAAAAGTCCAGAGAGTTTTGATAGATATAATCAAACAATGTCCTATGTTGAGTGGCAAACCAAAGAATTAGCCAGCATTTTAGATGTGTTCTCTAAAGGACCACCATGTTCCCAGGTACCATTTAGCTAGATGCATCCATGTGGTCATGATCTTCAAAATCTGAAAAAAAAAAAAAGTATGAGTCTTTAGCAAACGTAAGTGCAGCTATTTTGGAGAAGTTCAAATGGTTTATGCTAGCAGAGAAAGAGAGGGTTTTGATGACATAGATAAAAAAGAAAAAAATCCAAAATTCTTTTCAACATTCCTTTGTCTGCTTAGTAAATTGATTAAGAAGCTGCCTTGCTTAGGTTAATATTTTTTATTTGTTCATCTGGACTACACACAACTAAATTTTGTGTGGCAGGCAGTGCTGTGCTCTCGAGTAAAGCTGAGAAATCATCTTAGAGGCAAAACTATGCCATGATCAGAAAACCCTGGGAAGTGTGCACACCAAAATATTAAACATTGGTGATCTAGATAATGGAAGTGTAGGTAACTGCTTTTTAATTTTCATTATGCTTTTTGTTTCTTTCCAAATTCTTAGCATTAAGCATGCATTATGAAATTACAAAAATAAAGTTATTTTAAACATAGACATATATACCCCCTCTCCAAATACAATACAAAGCAACCTGAATAATCTTCCCAGGAATAAAGATTTATGTCTAATTGGCATATATGATAATAACAAGACAAATGAAAATAGGTGGGTATTTTATGTTAAATGAACTATAAGAGAGGAAGGAAGAAAGGTTAGGATATTACAGAGTAAAATATTCTCCAAATTGTCACCAAGGGATGGTAAATTAGCACTAATTTTTAGAGAGACTATTCAGGTTCAAATCCCTGTTCTGCTATTAAGTATTGATAAACTGTTAACCTCTCAGTATGAGAATTTCTTCATCAGAAAAATGAGGATAATATATGCCAGGTTTCCCCTTACAGAAATAAACATAAGATATCAACTATGCAAATACTTTGTAAATGGAATATGGTTATATATATGTTAAAAAATTCATATTTTTGTTATTAAATTTCCAAGGGCATTCTGTGGCTAGGTGGTGAGGACAGAAGATTATCTGGCAACTCACTTGGTCCTCCAGAGCGTCTTCAAAGTAATAACAGAGTCTTGTAATAAAATTCACAGTAACCCTGACCCAGGAAAAATTTCCACATTGTTAAGGCTCAAAGGACTGCAAGGATGCGTGTTTGCAACTATCCTTCCAAGTATTGCTATGAATGCAGTCATCAATTTCAACTTAAATTTCTGAAATGGAAACTTTGTCCCAAGTTTTCTACAGCAAATTCTAGCATAATTTGTAAAAAAAGAACTGACAAATTCGTAATTTAGGTTATTTAAGTGAATTGTAAAAGAGGTTTTTTTTTTTTATGCTATCATCTCTACAGGCTTAGGATCTCAAGTTGTTTTAAAGTGATTACTTCCCTAAGTACCACCTTTCAAAGACAGGTGATGTTTCCTCAGGAATTTATGCAAGCATCATGCTTGTACAAAAATACGAATAACTTGCAAATTCATCAGATATACAAAAAGTCCAGTCCAGACACAAAATGAATATAACTTGAATCATATTTCTAATCAAGCCTACCTTCATTTTTGCTGTTTCCTGTGATTACAGAGAAACTCTTCTTTGGTATGGTGCCAAAAATAAAATATAATAAATCTCATCAGATAACGAGATTTCAGAATAACTAGGTGTTTGAGAATACATAGAAAAATAGTTTGGATATGAAAATTGTCATTGCAGACAGGAGGAAAGGAAGAAAGACTGATGTTAATTTTCTCATTGGGAAGTTATTTGAATATTTTCAATGTGTTCTTTCACTTTCTTTAGACCAAAGACCTAAGAAACAATTTTTATTCTCATGGTCACATGAATTCTACTGCAGACAAAAATAAAAATCTGAAGTAAAAGGAAGCACAATGTCTCATTAAATTCAGAACATTAGTGAGTGAACCCGATCACAAAACTGGACTCATTTTTTAATGTGAAAGTATCAAAGTAATATAAGAGACTAGAAGTGGCCCTCAAACTCAAGCAGCTGAAGTATCAACCCCATGTATTGTATTGATGGAGTTATATTATGAAAGCACTGTATATTGAGACACATGAATATTACAAAACTAAAAGATTGTCTTCTGAATATACAAGTATGCTAAATTATTTCACTCATTCAACAAAGATCTATTAACTATTGAGTGGGAGAGACTAATGTAACGAATAAGTGCAATGATATGCATTGATAATTATAATCATTATATATCATTGAGCACCCATTATGCCTCAGCCATCTATTCATTAACTCATTTAACAAATTTTTGTGCCATACATATGCTATGACTCTGTCTTCAGAATTGAATATTCAAGTATGAACAAAATATATGAACAAAATATACATGCTCTCTATACTGTGGGGCTTACAGATCAGAACCCTGAAGGGTAACTTTAGCTAAAATCTGACAAGTCCATTGCAAAAAAACAATGAAAAGAAGAATGACAAGTGACCAGTCATGTAAAACACTGTGGCTGGAACATGACAAATGAGAGAATTAGTGGTATAAGATGAAGTTGGAAAGATAAGAAAGGGCCAGGCCATGTTGGATCATAGATTTTATGAAGAATTTTAATGTTAACCATACCAGAAAGCCATTGAGGAGATGTAAGCAAATGGCTAGCATTATTCAATTTTCAAAAGGATTGTTCTAGCTGTCCCTTTGTTCTGAATAATAGATTAGAGAAATTGAATTAGAGGACCGTTGTAATGATTCAGCAAGGAATGATAGTGGCTTTGCTATGACTGGTGACAGTGGATATGGAAAGCAGACACAGTCAGATATATTTTCCAAGTAGAATCAGCTGGACTTGCTGATGGACTAGATGGGTGTAACGTGGTAGAGAGCTGAATCAGGTTCTACTCCAAGGTTTCTAGTCTTAGAACATAGTGCATTTTGATACCTTTGACAGAGATGATATAGACTGATACATAAACAGGTGAGGGGCAGAAGAAAACTAGTAATTTTCTGAAAATGTTAAATTTGAGATGACTTTGAGGTATCTAGGTACAGTTGACAAACAGGAAAGTGAATATACAAGGATAGACTTAGAGGAGAGTTTGGGGTTAGAGATATTAATTGAGGGCCACTAATATATAAAATCTTTGCAATGCATACAACCACCTAGAAAGCAATATAACAAAGGTGGGGCTGAGAAGTAAGCCCCACTGAGAGGTCGTTTTGGAAAAGCAGCTAGGAAAAGTAGGCAACCCAAAAAGTAAGGAGAGAAAGTAAGAGCATGTGATACCAGGAAAGGCAACAGAGAATGTTTTAGGTATTTTATATTTGAAAACAAAATGCATTAGGTATTTTATGCTTTAGGTGTTTTATATTCAAACACAAAATGCCCCTCAAAATGCACCTGATTCCCATGGAAGATATTATATTCTATTTGCACTGCATATTCTGAAGATGTGTGACCCAATAGCTATGTCTATATGTGTGTCTGTGTGTGTGGCATATGTGTAGCAATAATTCTTATAGCAACCCTGAGATGTAGGTATAAGTTGAATATTACTTATTTAAAATGCTTGGGACCAGAAATGTTTGGGGTTTCAGATTTTTTCAGATTTTGGAAAAGCTACATGGTACTCATTGACTGAGCATCCCAGATACAAAAATCTGAAATTTGAAATGCTCCAAAGAGTGTCGGGTGGGCACTCAAAAATGCTTGCATTTTGGAACATTTTCAATTTTGAATTCTTGGATTTAGAACATTCAACCTGTATTATTTTATCAGTCCTATTTTACAAATTATGTAATGGGTTCAATAAGTTAAAGACTAGCCAATCACTTAGAAAGTGACGGAGCTAGAATTCATGTCTATGACTGGTGACTCGAAAATATATACTTCTTATTATTCCTTGTTGCCTCATGACCCCTTCCTGCAAAAAAGATATAAACATATCCCATGAAACGAGAAGACCACCCAGACACCGTTTAAACATCTCAGGGATATAATATCTTACAAGACTCACTTTTCAAACTACAGGGTAAAGAACATCCCAGGATAAAAGATGATTCTGTACATAGAAGGCACAAGTGTGTATGGTTATCTAGTACATGTGCATGTATATTGCCCTGCCATCCACCACCATCTGATGGCCCATCAGATCATGAAGCAATTACTGCTTCATAATTTGACTTGTATACCCAATGGCTATACTTTCTTGATTTTAGCTATAAATCCCAGGCACCTGTAAAGTAGATTTTGAGATAAATTACGAAGAAGAACCCCCAAAATATGGAACTTATTTATTTAAAATGTTTATTTATTCTTACATGTTTAAACTTCAGTTACCTTCAAAGTACTCTTAGTTTAATGCAATACACCTATCGAGGTGCTTTTCCCACTGTTCAAAACAGTTTTTGAACTTGCCAAGTTTGATGCCTTTCAGGGCCTCTGCCGTTTTTTGTTTCACCTCTTCCACATCAGCAAAATGTTTTCCTTTGAAGACTGTTTCCACCCAGGTAAACAAACAAACAAAAAGCTGCTGGGGGCTAGATTGAGTGAAAAAAGATGGGGGTCATGCCATTTTTGGCTAAAAACTGTTGAACCCTCAGAGTGATGTTGGTGAAAATCATTCATCATGAAATGGGCAAACATGTTGAAAGAATCTCCAAAAGAACAAAATTCACTGAAGCGGATCTCCACCTCTCACAACAATGCAAGCTGGTATACTGATGCTGATGGACTCCTAGAACAATTATTGAGTGGAGGAAGCCTGTGCTACAAGGGCTCACCCTCTAAAAGATAATTCCATTTTATTTTGGGTCCCCCACTGTATGACATAGAAATGTGTCAGAATTTTTGCTACAAATTAGCTTTTTATAAGACTAACTGGTAAATCATCCCATATGCCATCAAAATATAAGAAATTAATAGAGCATAAACTTCAAATAGACCAGAGAGAATATATCAGATTTATCAGCATATCTATCACTCATTTGTCCAATAAATGTTTATAGAGTATAGTTATTCTATTCCAACATTCTTCTAGACCATGAGGATTCGGTTATGGACAAGATAGACATAAGTTCACATCTCATGGATCATATAATCTAAGGGGATTTGTCAGACAATAAGTGAAATAAGTAAGTAAAATATTGCATGCTATACAGTAAGGAGCACTAAAAAACAAGGGTAGGGAAGCAGTACAGAAAGTGCCAGAGATGTGGCAAATTTTGCATAGCATGGTCAAAGAAGGACAAACTGAAAAAGTAATACTGGAGTAAATACCTAAAGGAATTAAAGGAGTGAATCATGAAAATTCAAAGACCCCAAGACATACTGATGTTTAGGGTGTTGAGGAACAGCAAAAAGGCTCCTGTGGCTGCAGTAGAGTTAAAACGTGAAGAGAAGAAAACAAGAAGACTGAATGATAGAGTGACATGTGGAGTCTGCTTAGACTTCAAAAGACTTTGACATGAGAATACTTTTCTGGAAGGATTTCCAATAGAGGAGGACCACTCCTTTTGCTTAACAAGAAGCGTCCAGAGGCAGAAACTGAGTGAGAAATTAGGAAACTATTGCACTACTTCAGGTGAGAGATGTCAGTGGTTGGAGGGGAGATGGCAGTGTAGACGGTGAGAACTGATAGGAGTCTGAATATATTTTAAAGGTGGAGCGTAAGGATCTGCTGTCAGATCTCACTTGGGATGTGAGAGAAAGGGAAGGGTCAATGAGGACACTACGTGGTGTCACATTGGCTAAGGTGGAGAGTGCTGCGGAGAAGATGTGGATGGACACAACAAAAGTTCAGTTTTGATATACCAAGTTTTAGATATTTATTACTAAGCTAATATTGTAGCTATTTATACATGGTTCCTCTTAACAACAGTTTAAGACTTATTAAGGGTTAAATTCATGCCATACATAGCACCTGGTACAATACTTGCACAAAATTAAATATTCAGTAAATCTCGCTGAATACATTAATAAATAGACAACATTAGGATTTCTATTCAACTACCTAACTGAGGTCACAGGATAATAACGCCTGCCCTACCTACCCTAAAAAGTTGAAAAGTATGTAATGAAATTCCTTTTATCCAATGGGCTCAGGCAACAGAGAACCTCAAAAAAGAAAAACAGGGGCTGACAAACTTTGAGAGATATACTTTTAGTGTTTCTTATATATCTTCAACATATTAAGGAAAATAGCACCTTAGAATTAGAGAGGGCCCTGGAGATGATTCAGTTTAACTGAGACCCATGAAAACTAAATAATTTGTAGCTGACCTTAATTAAACAAAAGTCATTTCAAAACATAGTTTTATTACATATTACAATGTGTTTACTATAATTGTATAAATATATAATCATTTATATATTTTATTTAAATGAAATGTTAGTATGAAATCTCTCTCATAATATATTTTCTTCTTCTCTATATATTATATATAATATATCTATATATATTGTAATATATTATAAATACCTTTCCATATCAGTTCATTTGAATGATGGGACAATGACGGCAACAATTAAAATATACAGAGAGCTTATCATGTGTTAGGCACTTTGCTTAGTGTCTCAAATAAAACGACATTTAATTGTCATACAAGCTATAAGATAAATAATCTATGCACATTTTACATAGAAAGAAACTGAAACTCAAACAGATATAGTAGTTTAGCCCAGAATCCCAAACAAGTAAATAGCGGAGCCAAGACTCACATTTAGAACATGTATTTATTTTTAACAGTTGCATAGTATTAAATTAAATAAGTGCACCAATATTTATTTGATTATTCTCTATTTTCAGGTATTAAGGTTGTTTATATATTGTCTTACTATCATAAATAATGTTGCATTTTACTTGCTTTTGGAAGTATTTCTGCAGCACAAATATCTAAAGATGATATTGCCAGCATACATTTTTTCACATTTTACAATCTATCAATTTTGATTTTAAAATGTGATATTTCAACACTATTGACAATAGCGAAGACATAGAACTAACCTGTGTCCATCAATGGATGAGTGGATAAAGAAAATCATACACACACACACACACACACACACACACAATGAAATACTATTTAACCATAAAAATAATACATCATTTATTTTGCAGTAACATGAATGGAACTAAAGGTCATTATCATGAGAGACAACTCAGAAACATGAAATCAAATACTGTATTTTCTCATTTATGAGTAGAAACTAGATGATGTGTACACAAGGACATAGAATATGGAATAATAGACACTGGAGACTTAAGAAGGGTGAGAGAAGGAGGGGATAGAGGAAAGAATACTTAACGGACACATGTACATTATTCAGGTGATGGTTACATTGAAAACCCAAACTTCACCGCTAATCAATATATTCATGTAACAAAACTGCACCTATATCCTCTTAAAATTATACAAAAAATAAAATTTTAAAAAGATTTTATCAACTTTATGCCAAGACCTTTCTCTTTAACTTCATCAATTCTGGATACCACCCAGTGTTCTCTCTGAGAGGACCTATTAGCTTGCTTCTATATAGGTTCACAGGTAAGGTCATTTCTTCTTAGCAAGCTCACCACAAGATTCACTCATTCTTTTAACAAGTGTCTGTGGGAGAAAAGAAGAAAAAATAGTAATACCATAATATTTTCTTTTCAATGTACAGAGACTTTTTCCATTCTTGATCTGATTTCCATTGTAAAAAAATAAAACTGCTGCTAGGAATGTCTGATAATGTCCACTCGTAAATTTAAAAACAGATTCTCAAATAAAATATTTTCTTTATGTTATAGCTCTTAGATGGTGGTGTGATAGGTTAATAGGAAAAAAAGTAGCAGCTTATGCTATAGATAATGGGGAGACATTAACCTATATAATGGAAAAAAAGCTTTCAAAATGTTATAGATCTGCAGTTAACAATATGGAGACTCCTAATTCACTGAACAGTGGATAAATGTATGAATATTTCAACTTATATGTATATGTTCAAGGTCCTGTTTTCAGGAGCACTAGAATGCTTTATTTGATATTGTATTTCTGAGTTCATAGCAATAGTACATTAATCACTACCTCATTATAGAAAACAATGGATACATTTAATATGTCAAGAAATATTTTGCATCAGGTAACTGTAACTCTCATACCCTAAATGAACCTGAAAAAGAAATATTAGTGGGCAGATTTTGCTATAAATGGCAACCTACACTGTAATCAGATTCACAGCTCACATTGTCTTTTATTTCCAACAATCTTCTCAAGCACTGACCATCTTTCTGGCACAGATGTCTCTTATATAACTTAATCCCCACACAAGCGAATCACACAGCTCAGGACATCAACACTAAAATGATTTCTTCTGCCTGAGCAGTAGCCTCATCACAAACAGTCAGAGGTGTCAATATTGCTTATGCTATGAATGCTTTTGATATATTTTCCTGAAAACAAGTGTATGCCATAGATATGAGACACTCTGAGGCATAATGGTACTCTATTGTCTAAGGAAATCTACACTGGCATTGCTTTCTCAGTCTACATCTGCGATTTTTGTAAACAACAAAGTCCAGCACCTCCTCTACTTAGCCCCACAAACAATAGGCCATACTTTCATTGAAATGTCCTCAATAAAAAGGAAGCCATAAAATAGTATTATACAGAGATAAAAATCTGTAATTGTATGCATTAATTAAAAAGTGCTGGCAGTAGAATAAAGCTCAGTAAATCATTGTAAATCATTTAAACAAGTGGTTTAGTAGTCCACGAAGACCTAAAACAGCCTTCTGCAGCAAAGCAATAAAAACAATGCTCTCCACTGTTAGCTATTTTCAATGTAATTATCAAGTAGAGATTTTAAACTTTTGCTCATTCTGCAGCCTTCAGTTGATTTCTTGTTATTTATGGTACATCTCTAATGACCATAAAGCATTATTGTACACATTACATCATCTACCATTAGGTGCTTGAAAATGTGGTTTTGCATTTCTATACTTGATCTCTACTTATTAATAGCCAATATTTATTAAGTGACTTCTTAGTTCTAAATGACATATAAGGATTATTTAACGTAAACCTCACAGCAACTCTTTAAGGTAGCTGTGATTATCACCTATGTCAATACCTCTAGAAATTGGGGCTCAGGGGTCAAGAATCTTACACAAAACATCACACCTGTAATAAATGGCAGAGACAGGACAAGAATTCAACTATCTCTGGCTCCAAATCCCACACATGATATAAACAGACAATAATGTCTCCCACAAAAACAAATGAACTGGTTATTTAAGCCTTGTGTATTGATTGCAAAACATTTTGGAGATTCTGCCCAGAAGCTATATAAACAAATTGAGTAAATATAGGTAACTATTTCCTGGTATCATTTAGACAAGTGTTTCTCAACCACAGCCCTATTAACATCTTGGACTACACAATCCTATATTGTGGGGGAACTTTTGTACTCTCCATTATAGGTTGTTCAGCAGCATCCCCAAGCTGTGCCCACTGGATGTCAATAGCACTCCTTCCCAGCTATTTCCCAGATATTTGGTGAAAACCAAATATCTCCCCAGATATTGACAAATGTCTCCTTCAGGTCAATGTCACTCCCAGTTTTCAACTGATTTACATGAAAATCATCATGGCAAGGTCAACATAATCACAAAGGAGAACACATCTAATTCTTTCCTTTACATTTCTTGTATAGTTTGACTAAGAGCCAGCTATCTGAATACCTCAGTTTCACATAGCCTTTACCCAAAACTTCTAAATAATGCTAAGAGTAGGTTGAAATAGGCTTGTTTTATTTCTTCTTTAGCTTATTTGTCTTAGTCTGTATTATCTTGCTTCAAATGTTGAAGTTTCTATTTGAAAAGTGCAAATAAACTATTAGAGTCAAGGATGATTTCATCTTATATTAAATATGTATAGTTCTAAGGAGCTACAAATTATAATAAATAAATGTGAAGAGTATATCCCATGATATATTCTTCAAATTCAAGGGCTGCTTTTAATATGAAATTCAGAGCTCATAATAATTTTAATAAGATTATAACAAAATAATTTTAACAAGGTTATAACAAGAATGATAACTTTATATAATAATTTACACATTGGTTTTCCAAAATCTGATTTGATTCTTTTATTTTAAAATAAATAATATAATAGTATACTATTTACTTATGTGTCTTTAAAGAATTCTACTACATTATTGTTTATTAAGGAAAATCAATTTTTTATAAATATTTTGTATTATTCTTGTGCAAAATATAATGATTGTAAGAAAGTTATATTGTTACAATGACCACTAATCATTTTGATTATAAGCTTTCCATTTTCCTCAGAATACTTATGCTCAAAATTTTAAAGTCAGTGACTTATGACCAGAATTATTGTGACAATTAATTATTAGATAATTCTTCTTAGATCTGATGTCTTTACAGGACCAACAGAATCATATCTACCTAAAATACACTTTTTTGCATCTAATTCTTTCCTTTACATTTCTTGTATAGTTTGACTAAAAAACAAAAGATATTTGTATTATTTTGATTTTTATTATCTTCAAGCATTTGTGTGCCTATTTTAAAATATTCTTGAATACATAAGAAAAAGAAAGGTTTGCACACTCCTTTGCAGAGGAAGGAAATGGTGATGATTCAAAATTAGTAGAATTCTAAAAATTAAGATATAAATTCAGGTTATGGATTGGTGTCATAAAGGTTTGGAGATCAGATGGTTCTGGATTCAAACACCCGCTTTGTCATTTTGTAAGCTGTGAGACATTGGATGAGTTACTTAATCTTGCATTTTATTGTTAAATTTACAAAATAAAAATAGAATGTAGTCCATACTGTTCTTGAGAACATTAAATTTAATAACTTAGGAAACCAGTAAAACATTTTATATCCAGAGGCCTGGATGGGATTAATAGTCATAGGTAATATTTATACACTGGATTCACTGTGGGTCAGGCACTTAATATTCATGCAATTATTTCATTATACTCACTCAATTATGGTAATACTGTTACAACTTATTCCTCATTTTGAAAATAAGTAAACTAAGGCACAGAATTTCAAGTAACTTGCCAAGGGCCACATAGCCAGTGAATCACAAAGCTAGTACTGAAAATCAGGCAATCTGAAGCTAGGGTTTATACTTCCCATCATACTACAATTCACTGGAAACCACAGGAAAATAATTCCATGATGTTTAGTCACACTATAGATTAAAGTAGCTCAGTATAATGAAAACAGGGTAAGTTTGAATTCTAAAAATCATATATATACATGTATATTAGATGATATAGGAAATATACATAATTTATAAATAACATATATATTGCTTTTCAAAGTTCTTGTTCTGTGACAGTAGAAAAAAAACTCAGTTTTTGGCAACAGAAAATTGAAAATAAATAATACCTTATTAATGTATGGATTAAATAAAATAACATATCTAGTGCTTTATATTTAAATAAAATAACATATCTAGTGCTTTGCAGGGTACCTGATGTACTCAACAATTGGTAATTATTACAGCAAGGATGAGTCTGCATCAAGACTTTTGCCTGGTGTCCCTTTTGACCAAAGATGCACATAATTCAAAATTAAGACTGATAAAATATAAAGTTTTTCTCCTCTCTGTAAATTAAAAAAAAATGAAAGCAAGCCTATGCCATAATGGTTTTTAGAAACACAGTTATTAAATAACTGAGATCAAGAAATATCAAGAAAGCAGTATTTTATATACAAATAGTTAAAAATTCAAAATAAAAATTTATATTTTCGTTTCTTGGATTATACAAACAGATCATGAACTAAAAATCAACTTGAACTAAAGATATTCCTTTTTATGCTCCTGTAATCTTATGTTCTCCTACATTCCGCTCACTGACTAAAATGACAACTAAATGATGCCTCAGGACTAAGATTAATATTTCTCTGATTTTGAAAAAGTACACATTATTTTCAAACTGCAGATGTTTCTGCTTTGTAAAAATCCACTTTACATACATCAAACTCTAAATAAACCAAATTGTCTTGAGCATATATTACATATATATCAACATATATCAAAAGGTGGTCCTTACTATTTTGTAAAGTTGATTTATACTTTATCTACCAATATAGAGATACAGATAAATATATATTATATGTCTATATCACAATAACATGCATAAGGAGGAATATTTGAATATGTCTCCTTTATTTCATGAAGATAGAAAACCTGGGAAAAAATGAGTATGCAAATACATGCAATGGTTTTTCTAATTAACTTTGTTTCACCTTTTCTACTTTTAGTATCACCTACCTCTTATTGGTATTTAATTTTGTTTTTCTATCAAAAATGACTATTTCTTAAAGAACAATGCATTAAGACTTATAAGAATGTCTTGAAGAAAAATTAAAAAGTAGAATTACTAAAACACTTGAGTCACAAGAGTAAGCATGTTTAATGAGATAAATTATTGTATTAGGAAACAAAAATGTCAATAACCAGAGCAAAAACAGAAAATGGTATTTAAGTACACAAGTATTCCCAAGGTCTGAGGAGTCTGTGGTGATTGAATGTAGTATCTATGAGTGAATGTTTCATTTTTCCCTTGGGTGTTTGTCACCATGTCTATCATGTGTACTACAAAGTGATGGTAGAGGTCTGTGTCTACCTAGGGAAGTAAAGTGAAGACCTGGTCAAGTACTTAGCTTACTGAAATACCATCTTCCTCTCATATATAAACTCAATATATCCTTTCATAAATGAAAATTGAAGAAATTGTTTTCTTTCCAAGCATATAGCCCACAGCCAAAACATTGCCGTGTGATAGCACAAAGCTCTTGGTGGTGCAACTAAAATATCTAGGTTGTGTGTATATTTTGCCATGCAGATTGTAAATGCCTCGGGAACGCTTTTCCTTAAGAGAAGTAGTTATTTAGAAAGTGTTCTATGCACATATTTCGCCCAAGAAACCTTGAAGGATCTGTCCAGAGTGCTGACAAGGTTTCTGTGGAAGAATGCTGGAGATTTGATGGAATGCACACTACTGACTTGAGTTCAAGAAGCAGTATTTTCCAGTCCCAATCATTGATCTTTTTAAATGGAAGTCGACATCCATAAAAGACAGAAATAGCAACAGCTGCTTCTTAAATGTGCAATTACATGGATGTAACAGAGAAATTAAAGGCAAAAACCCCTTGTGCTTCATGAAGGGAATGGTACAAAGCACACCTAACATAGCTGAGCAACCAAAACTCACAGCAGAATGTCGTACAACTAAGGTTTCTACAGAAAGCCCCTCCTATGCCCCACTGAAGGAAGGGCCGTGCTTAATCCAAATCAGTGTTACTTTGGCTGCTCCAAATGGCCAGCATTAAGGATACAGATTAGCTCTAACTTAGTCCTGAGGGCCTTCGAACAAAAACACCGAGTAGGGAATAATAATAATAATAATAATAATAATAATGTGTGACATAGAGAATCTGCCTTTCCACTGGTCTGGGTCAATTTTCTATGAAAAGGAAAGTATTGTAGACTATATCTGCCTGGCTACTCGAGTTTATAATTCAGTCAAGGCAGCACCAAGATAGTACCTAAATAAGCAGAAGCGCTTGTTATCCTCTCCTTGATTTCCCTTCCCCACGCCACCTGCTCTGAGGGGAAACTGGGGCAGACGGAAATACGAGCACAGGTGAAAGCCCTCTCTCGTTGCACCTTCCACTTCCCTCTGAGAGGTCCCAAATGGAGATTAGCCTCCAGCCACCAGGCAGCCTTCGCACTCGTGGGCCTGTCCTGGGTTTTCTTCCCCGTCGCTGTAACCTGGGTTTCCTCCACGGCAAGCAGTTCTTGCTGCCGCCTTGGGGTAACTAGCAGGCTTTGTGTCCGAAGGACAGAGAAATCCGTGGGAGAGGAAAGCGCGGGAGGGCTGGGACTGGTGTTCAGGGAGAGGCGCTCTGGCCTGAGTGGAAGAGACGTGCTTTCAGCACCACCCGCTGTCCCCCTTCCTGCAGCAGGCACCACGGCGGCCGCTAACCCATCTACACTGGGAAGCAATTTTCTTTCCTCTTTCCCTTGCCACCTTTCTTTGCATAATTCCAAGCCCCCGGACGGTCTGGGGAGCGCGCTCTGCTTTGGAAACCACGAGTTCCTGGCCTTAGGGAGCGCGAAGTCGGGTCCGAAGGCATGCAGGATCCCTTTCTCAACCCTTGCAGCCTGCCCTCCACCAATGGCTCGCGCCTTTCTCCCCAACAGGTTTACCTAAGGCCAGGCCGTCTGGACACCCCCGCTCCACCCGCGTCCCCCTCCCCCAGATCCAACTGTGAGCCACTCAGCACGCCAACAGCTCCCAAATCCTTCTCTGGCCAGGGGATACTTTGGTACGCAGACACTTAGCAAGCTTACCCCCCTGTTGGCCGCGCAGCAGGCAGTGAGACGCGATCTAGCTAGCCCCCCGAAAAGTTGTGCCACAGGGATCGGGATCGGCAGGGCAGAGCTGGCCTCTCCAGTCTTGGGCTCCCCCCCACCCCAAGATGATCTCAAGCTCATACCCTGCGCTCAGCGCGCGCAGAACAGCCGAGCTGAGGGCGGCGTGTGCAACAACCTCCCCGCTACCGTGAAAGGGGGAAAGGGGGGAAGGGGAGAGAGCGGAGGAGGGAGGGATGGTAGTTTGTATTTATAGAGCACAGAGTTCTTTGCGCAACTTTTTGGTGCCACCAAGTGGCACAGTGAGTTCCTTTAGGAACACAGATTCCTGGCGAATCTGGATGGGTGGACCAGCTCCACAGCCAGATGCTCATATGGTGAGGGAGCTGGAGGCACTCCCAGGACTTGAGCTTCCGCATGTTCCTTGTCATGTATCAGCAGCAGGAATGCAAATCCCTAAATTTTAAGAATGAGCCTGTATTGAGGAGGAAAACATACCTGTGTCTTCCTCAAACAGAAGAGATGTCAAGGACATGGTAGGTACCAGTTGCCTCCTAGGGATATAGAAATCCTTGTCCCAGGAGCAACGTACATTCCCTTCTCCCTCCTAACCCCTCTGCCCAGATTACAATACACTCATATGTCACTCTAAAACCTTATTTCTACCACCGCATTCATAACCTTTAAACTGAATTGGCATACATTTTTCTTGTCATCAAGACGTCTTCCTCAATGCTAAAAATAAAAAATAAAAACACGCACACATATGATTTTAGGTTTTGTGGATTTGGACCTTTCCAGACAGCTCTCAGAACTCCAGGTTCCCTGGGCTGCAGGCTGTGTCTGACCATTCTCAATGATTTCCACAGACCTCTCAGCATGCATTACCCCCAACAACACAGTCAAGGTCTTGCCTTTGAGACTTTGAAGGAGAATGCCCTGAAGCTTTCTTTATCCACATTTTTGGGGTGTTATTCCTCAAAGATCATCCAGATCCTCAAGCCTGCACATTCACAGACACTACTGCATGGGACCTTAGTGTCCCCAAATGCAGAACAACCTCTATATTTTGCAAAAGGAGAAACTGACTACACAAAGGTTAAAGATTTGTTCAAGGTCACATAATTATCTAGAGACCAGCCCAGGGACTACCCAAGGTGGAATTGAACACAGTGATGCCAAAACCTTACTGCCAGCTTCCTGTTCTTCCACCACCCCATTCAGTGTGTTCAGTCTATTCAGGTCTCTTCTTATCCCTCTCTCTCTCTCCTTATGTCTCTCTGCCATCACCCAAAGTTCACTAAAGCAAACAAGAGTAAAGCTGTCTTCCTAGCTCTCCTGGGGATATATGAACTTGAGTTTTTAGGTCCAGAGTTGCAGGTATACCATCTTAAAATGGCCCACAGTTCTAGAAATCCTGTCCCTGCTAGTACTGTAGTCATGGAAGTGTCATTTTTGAAATGGAACACTGGTATTCACAGCCAGCCAGGTTCCTTCTTCTCTGCCTCTTTTGGGGTGAAGCACCAGCATGTGCTCCTCTTGGCCCCCCAAACACATAATAGCCTTAAAGATAGCGAAGCCCCCTCCCTTGCTAGATGCACACCCTCCATGCACATGTATCGGTATGAGAGAGAGAGTGAGAGATTCAAACGCCTCCTTTGGCTCAGATCCTTTTTTTTTTTTTTTTTCTCCTCTGATTTTTTTAGTTCGTTTTCTATGGAAACGAGCCCACTTAAATCCCTCACTTATGCAAATAAAAGCAAAATGATCTTCATAAACCTCCCATTGAAGCAATGCCACGGTAACCCAGGCTCCTGACTCAAATGTATGTCTCTGATTCTCACAGCACACGTCCTTGCAGGGTGACTTTTCTAAACTTGCAGGACCTCACCGCGTCCCTGGTTCCACCAGCCCTCCACCTGGCCACCACCTGCCGTCCCGGGTCTCCTTAGCCCCAGCTCCCGCCCCTTGCCGGGTCGCTCCCGTCCCCGCGCTGGGGGAGGGGCTCCGGCGGTATCCTGCATCCGCGGAAACTCCCCGGCGGAGAGAAGAGAAACGCGCTGTGCTTACCAGGTGCGCGCCCAAGAGCCTCGCGCCCCCAGCCAGCCGCTCCTCGCGGGCTTCCTGCGCTCCGCTAGCGGCCTTGGCTGCAGCTGGAGCGCTAGTGGCGGCGATGGAGGCAGCGGTGACGGCAGGCAGATCGGCTGCGGGGCCCGCGGCGGTGGCGCTCGCTCTCTCGCGCCAGCGCCAGGAGCACGTGCCGCGCTCGGGCAGACGCAGCTGGAAGCGCAGCGCAGGGCTGGCTCCTACTCTGCGGCGCGCGGCGGGGGCGGCAGAGCCCCCAGGGCCTAGACTCGAGGGGCGAGGAAGGGTCTGGAAGCCTCGTCGTTTCGGGGTTCAGGCGAGGGTAGCCTTGGGCTCCCTCTGCTGCTCCCCAGATTTCCTCCGGGAGCCGCGGAAGGAGGAGAGCTGCACGGGGAGGCGTGGGTGGTGTGTCACTCTGAGAGAAGCTGGGGAGCAGGTAGATAATAGGCTTCTTTCTGACGGTGGCACATAAACAGTGATTGGGGGAAGGGGCGTCACTGCTGGAGGGTAGAGAGAACTAGGAAGCCAGGGAGCCCCGAGATGATTCAGAGGTGTGAGTCTTGAGGAAAGAACGTTCTCTTTAATGATATTATTTATTAATAATGCCATTTTGCATTTGTCTGCACTTCTTACAAATGAGTCTTCCTACAGCCATTAAAAATTTCTTCTTCCATAGTTAAATGTCTTTTACTTTCTCAAATAACTTTGCCTCCCTTCTCCCGCCACCCCCATAACTGCCCAGGATTGCCAAATTTGCTGAGGTTATTTTTAAATTTCAAAAGCAGACTTCATTTCTGTCTCAAATAAATTGTTTGCATGACTTAATTTAAATAAAAAAACACAATGCAGTATTATTATTATTATTCCCATTGTGTTTCCCTAGCTGAATTTTGGGAACCAGATGATTGCAGCATCTAGATGAAAGATTAAAAGATGAGGACCCTAGAGTCAAGGAGATTGGTCCTGATGCTTGCATTATGAATGCTTGTTATTAGATTTCCCACCAGACCCATAACAATGAAACATGTTATATTTTGATAGCTTCAGGACTCAACAACAATAAAAGAAAAAAACAGATATGTATCTACAACATCTTGTTGAGCTTTACAGTGGTATCTTTCTTCTTATGCTTTTATTTCTACAGATGGTGGCCTTGTTCATTTTTGAGGTTCTTTGATTGTGGTCCTCAAAACAATTTTTAAGACTTCGCAAAGAAGCTAAAAATGCTGTGGTGGATCTTCTTGAATAAGAAATATGACAAAGATGGCAAAAATAGTGAGAGTTCCAAGGAAGATAAAGTGTAATGTAAGACTGGGTGATTCTGGTGATGTGATTAAGTATAATAAGTAAGGTGATTTGTTAACCCAATTGTCCGGAGCATTGATAATGAGGACAGGATTAGTTGGTCCCTTTGTGAGACACTGAGCTTCAAGTGGGCCTGGGGTAATCCAACTTTCCAGTCCTTCATCGGTTGGAGCTGGTTCAAAACACAGGCGTGAAGGGGCTGAACCTAGGTAGGAAGGAGTGCTCATGTTGGTCATTCACCCACTTGCACTCTTTAATTTTCTACACATATTTTCTTCTCTGCTGTCTCCCAGGGTTGTGGAGAGGATGGGATGACATAAGACATGTCAAAGCATGTCAGAAATTATAAAACACTTCATGAATGTAATACCTGGTTTACCAGGACATATTTACTTCCTGTGCTCTGCAAGCTAAAATGCAAAGGGCATTACCCATGCTGAGCAGTGGTAATATTTCCAGATGAGAAGGAAAACATTATATAATTTTAAATTGCTCAGTGACATTGACATTTTAAGATATGGCTTTGTCTCATAATTGTAAAGTACTGAATTAGGCAAAATTAAAATTAAAAGGAGTATAGAAACAATGTTTTGGCTGGGCTCAGTGACTCAGCCTGTAATCCCAGTGCTCTGGGAGGCCAGGGTGAGTGGATTGCCTGAGCCTGCGGGTTCGAGACCCACCTGGGCAACTTGGTGAGACTGCACCTCTACAATAAATCAAAAATTAGCCAGGCATGGTAGCGAGCACCTGTAGTTCTGGCTACTTGGAAGGCTGAGGCGGAAGGATCGCCAGAGCCCAGCAGGTCGAGGCTGTGGTGGCCAGGAGCATGCCACTGCACTACAGTCTGGGTGACAGAGTGAGATTCCAACTCCAGAAAAAAGCAAAAACAACAAAAAAAGAAACAATGTTTTAAGTCCTAAAAGTAAGTTCTGATTATAAATTGCTCAAGGGTATAATTTTTGCCTTAGGATGAGTTATTAATTAACAAATATTGTATGTCTAATGTAAAACAGTAAAAAAAGAAAACTCATTCATACATAGAACTGATCATGCTTAAAAATGGAAATCATCATTGATTCCTCTCTTGATATATGTATATATGTATATGACAACTTGTCATGGAATTATCTTAGCTCTACCTTTAACATACATTCTAGAATCTTACTATATCTAATCATCTCCGTAGATACCATGCTTAATCAAACCACCATCATCTTTTAGCAATAGCTTCTGAACTAGTACAGGTTGTATTCAGCAAGCATTCAGAGGAACCTTTTAAAGAAGTTATCTTAAATCAAAATTTTTCAGGAACTTATTTCACACATAGTAAAAGCTCAAGTCTTTGCCTTTGTTCTAAGTTATCTGTCTCTACCCCATTACCTTCCTGAGTTCAGTTCCTAGTGTTCTCCTCTACTCATTCTACTTCAGCCACCAGGACTTTCTACTTCTCAAAAGTGCCTGACATGCTTCCATCTAATGACCTTTACTTTAGCTGTTTCTTTTGCGTGAAATGCTCTGTTCCCAAGTAATTACTGAGCTAACTCTCTCTCCTTCAAATCTTTGCTGAAAAATTTTACTTCCTGGATGAGGCCTTACCAACCTATCCTGTTTAATCCTATAAACTGTTCTACCTAACAATTCCAGTGCTACTGCTTCTCTTTTTCTAAGTGTTTTTCCTTCAGAGTTCTTGGTACAAGCAACATACTGTAAAATTTACTTATTCATTGCTTATTGTCCGCCTCTTCTTCTCCCTCCTTTTAAAACGTAAACTCCTCAAGTAAAAAAATCTTTGTTTGTTTCTCTGATACAGTCCAAACTCTCAGAGAAAAATTGTAGTGCATAGAAGCCACTCATACTTATTTTGATAGTTTAAATGAATAGTTATGAAAATAGAGGTACACATGCTCTCTGTTGTCCTTCCTTGTCCACGTTGTCAACACTGTTCATGAATCATGTGAATGTTTGCAGGAAGTCTGCAAGACTACTAAGTGGCACAGCTTGGGCACACTTACCCAACTCTTGACTTGTGTTTTCACATCTGTGATTAGTTAGTTCATGTTCTAGCCTTGAGGGCCGTAGGAATTCTAAATATTTCACAAATACATGGCTGAACCCATTAAATAACAGATTATAAATGGCTTTTAAAAATGATTTCTAATTTGTACCCCACAACTCTAAAATTAAAAATTAATTCAATAAAAGACTCCTGAGGAAATTTTTTTATTGATTTAATTAATATTCTTCAAACAATCATTATTGTTATTTTTTTGCCAATAATTGTGTGAGGCGCTATAAAATGATGATGAACAAAATGAATACATGCTTGGCTTTAGAGAATTTATAGTTTTTAGTTATGTGTGGATGAGTGCATATATATTTAAAATGTATGCATTCTTTATCCATTCATGCCATTTACTAAATTCTATTTATTAAACTATCATGTGCCAGGAACAGTTAGGTGTTGGGAATTCAATGGTGAATGAAATAAAATTAGTCCCTGTTTTGTGAAGCTTAAGGTCAGAGAAGGGGCACATAAATTAACTAATATATCACAATTTATGGGAAGTACACCCCATTAGAGGGTACAGTTAAAAAAATAGCATGATATGAGAAGGGTATTGGTATCTTGTTTTAATTGGACAGTAAAAAACAATCTATTTTTGCTTAGAATTGCTTTGGGTATTCAGGCTGGTTTTTGCTTCCATGTGAACTAAAATTTTTTTCTAATTCTGTGGAAAATGCTGGTAGTTTGATAGGAATTACTTAGAATCTGTAGATTGCTTTGGCAGTATGGACATTTTAACAATATTGACATTTCCAATCCATGAGAATGAAATGTGTTTATATTTGTTCATGTCCATCTTTGATTGGTGTCAGCAGTATTTTGCAGTTCTCATTGTAGAATAGAGATCTTTCACATCCTTGATTATATATATTCCAAGGTACTTTTTTTTTGTTTGTGGCTATTGGAAGTGGGAATGTGGTCTTGATTTAGTTCTCAGCTTGAAGATTGTTGGTGTATAGAAATGCTGCTGATTTTTGAACACTGATTTTATATCCTGAGACCACTGAAGTCATTTATTAGGTCCAGGGGTCTTTTGGTGAAATATTTGGGGTTTTCTAACGTTGAATTATGTTGTCTGAGAAAACAGGTAATTTGGGTTCCTAGTTGGATATTTTTTTATTTCTTTCACTTGCCTGATTGCTCTGGCTAGGACTCCTAGTACTATGTTAAATAGGAATGGTGAGAGTGGATATCTTTGTTTTGTTTCAGTTCTTAGCGAGAACACTTTCAACTTTTATCCATTCAGTATGATGTGGGCTGTGTGTTTGTCATAGATGACTCTTATTATGTTGAGGTGTGTTTCTTGATGCCTAGATGGTTGAAGGTTTTTAATCATGGAAGGATGTAGGATTTTTATTAAATGCTTTTTTCCTGCATTTGTTGAGATTAATTATGTTGTTCTTGTTTTTAATTCTGTTTATGTGATGGATTATGTTTATTGACTTTCATCTATTCAACCAACCTTGCATCACAGAAATAAAGCCCCCCTGATCATGGTGAATGTTCTTTTGATGTGCTGTTGGATGTGGTTTGCTAGTTATTTTATTAAAGATTTTTGTGTCTGTGTTTTCAAGGGTACTGTCCTGTAGTTTTATATTTTTGTTGTGTCTTTGCCACATTTTGGTATCAGGATGATATTGTCTTCATAGGATAAGTTAGGGAGGAGTCCCTTCTCCTTGATTTTTTTGAATAGTTTCAGGAGAATTAGTACCAGTTCTTCATTGTATGTCTATTCTATTTTTTCTATATGTATATTCTATTTTTATCTTACTCTGATCAGAGAAGATGCTTAGTATTATTTCAGTTTTTTGTAATTATTAAGATTTTCTTTATGACTGAGCATGTGCTCAATCTTAGAATAGTGTTCTGTGTGCAGAGGAGAAAAAAATGTGTGTTTTTTGGATGTTGGGTGGATGTATATTCTGGGGATGTTAGGTGGAGATATGTGTTAGGTCCAGTTGGTCAAATGTCAAATTTAAATCCAAAATTTCTTTGTTAGTTTTCTTCTTTGATTATCTAATGCTGTTAGTGGAATATTGAAGTCCCCCATTATTATTGTGTGACTATCTAAGTCTTCTTTTGAGTTTAATAGCAATTGTTTTATAAAACTGTATGCTCCAATGTTGGGTACATATATATTTAGAATATTTAATACTTCTTGTTGGAATGCCTTTTATCATTATGTAATGCCCTTTTTGTCCTTTTCTACTGTTATTGGTTTAAAATCTATTTATCTGGAGGTATCACATTACCAACTACAAACTTTACTTCAAGGCTACTGTAAGTTAGACAGTGCAGTACTGATATAAAAGACATAGCTTAATGGAACAGAATAGAGAACCCACACATAAAGCTGCTCACCTACAACAAACTAATCTATTCAATAAATAGTGCTGGGGAAACTAGCTAACCATCTGATAAAGAATAAAGCTGGACCCCTTCTTCTCACCACATGCAAAAAATAACTAAAGATGAATTAAAGAAGTGTAAGATCTCAAACCATGAAAATCTTGGAAGAAGACCTAAGAGACACTCTTCTGGACATTGGCCTAAGCAACAAATTTATGACCAAGTGCTCAAAAGAAAACACAGCAAAAACAAAAACAAATAAATATTAAACTAAAGATAAAGAGCTTCTGCACAGGAAAAAAAACAATCAATAGAGTAAATAGACTACATACAAAAGATAAAATATTTACAAACTATATATCTGTTAAATGGCCAATAACCATAATCTATAAGGAACTTAAATGAATCAACAAGAAAAAAAGAATAACCCTATTGAAAAGTATGTAAAAAACAAGAACAGACACTTCTCAAAAGAAGACATATTCGTGGCCAACAAACATGAAAAAAATGCTCAAAATTTCTAATCATCAGAGACATGCAAATAAGAAACACAATGAGATACATCTCACACCAGTCAAAATTGCAATTATCAATAAGTTGAAAACAACAGATGTTTGTAAGGTTTCAGAGAAAAAGGGGCATTTGTATGCTGTTATGGGAGTTCATAAACTAGTTCAGCACATGTGGAATGCAATTTGGAGACTTCTCAAAGAACCAAAAATAAACTTATCATTTGACCCAGCAATTCCATTATCGAGTATACACCCAAAAAAGCACACATCTTTCTACTAAAAAGGCATCTGTACTCTTATGTTTATTGCAGCACTATTCACATAGCAAAAAATGGAACCAACCTAGGTGCCCAACAATGGAAGATTGGATAAAGAAAATGTGGCACATATACACAATGGAATACTATAAATCCACTTTAAAAAATAGCGTTCTTTACAACAACTTGGATGTAGTTGGAAACCATTATTCCAAGCAAAGACAGAAAATCAAATAATGTATGTTTTCATTTATAAGTGAGAGCTAAACACTGAGTAAACACAGACATAAGACTGGAACTACAGATGTTGGACACTCTTAAATGGGGGAAGAAGTAAGTGTTGCAAGGGTTGAAAATCTATTTATTGGGTGCCCTGTGCACTATTTGGGTGATGGGTTCAAGAGAAGTCCGAACCTCACCATCATGCAATATACCAATGTAACAAATCTGCATATGTATCCCCATATATGAAATTTATAAACAATCTTTCTAAGACAGAAATATTAAATCAAGACCTGCAAAAATGAACTGTGCAAAAATATGGTGTGTGAGTGTGTGTGTGTGTGTGTGTGTGTGTGTGTGTGTGTGTGGTCGTGATTATGTGGCTTAAGGGATGTGGAGGCATGAAGCATGGTTGATCAAAGAGAGGAAAGAAAATACAGGGGATTTGTAGGCATAGGGAACAATGTATAGAACATTTGAGACAGGACAATGTTTGCCATGTTTTAGAAACTGAGAAGATATTGAGGTATAAGTAGAATTTGAGAGACCCACTACATCTCAACTTGCCCAACTGCAAAGTGGAGCTTATGTTATTTGATTTTATTTATTAAATTAATCTACCTACTTTCTAAATATGAAAAAGGCAATTACATATGTCATTTAAAATAGATAATAAAAGCCATGCAGAAAAAGATGGCAAATACCCAAGTGATACTGACTAAGATAGTATCTGTGCTTTATCAGAAAACAGTTATATCATAATCTAATGTAAGAACATGTGACTAGAAAAATAATTTTGTTTTTGCTAATGGTACTAAATGCTAATATAATTGCATAGACCCTTATAAATTATCCCCAAAATTCAATTTCTTCAGCAAGAATTTTCAGCAAAAATAGAAACTTCTTTATATTATGTGGTCTTATATAGATTTTCAATATAAGATCCAGACATAACATGTAAATTTAACTCAAAGAAGTTACTGATGAATTTTGGTTCATGCGTTTTTCTATTCATCAGGCAGGAAAGATCTAAAATATGGCCCTATAATTTTGATTTTGTCATGATACTAGGTAAAATACAATAAAAGAGGTTTAGTCCTCAGTGCTTGAGACCTACAACTTCTTTAATCACTGTTTTCCAAGATAACACCTTGTCCAAGCAGTCTCTTGGCACACATATGACAAACACAGATATATCTTCACTCTGTTATCTTTGGCCCTGCTGAATTCTCTCATCTCAAGAAGCAAAGCACTTCCCTGATAGTCCAGGTTAAGATCCCAGTTCAGTTCAACTCTGAGTCTCAGCCAACGGTGTAACACTTGCCTATTGGATTTCAATCTAACAGATCGGCGTTTGAAAACTGAATTTTGTTCCTACTTGACTAGGGGATTTTGACAAGCTACTGAATCCTGGAACTTCATTTACTTATCTGGAAGTGGGAAAATAAAAAAGATAACTAAAAAATACCTAATTATTTTGGAGATGTATAAAGTCACTTTGCAAACTAAGAGTTACAAAGGTCCCAGCCAATCACGGTTTTTTTTTTTTCCTCACATTTCCTCACCCTGTAGCTTTCTTATTCTAGTACAACACTATGTTTAGGCAAGAATTTGAATAATAGTGTTGAATTATTAGGGTCATAAATAAAACAAAATTCTTTTCTGAATTTTGTTTTTATGTTGACAAGAAATTTATTGATTTCATTCTCTAAAACATGAATGATAGCACCTATGTAGTGAGGATGCTGTAAGATAAACAACAGTGAATGTGAAGAATTGTACATTCCCTGAAATGTGGCAGGTACATGGTATTTGGTGGTGATGATGATGAGAACGGGGATTAGTTTATTTTAATTTACAGTTATTTACATCCTGTACTTTAGAATGACCAAGGTTCTAGATATATACCTTGAGACATGAAGTCCACAGTTTTAGACACTTGGAAATTTGAAAACCAGCCTCCAGTCTAGTAAATGTATTTAAATTACAGGGCCAGGTCTTGTGGAAATTCTTAGTCAATAGTTTTGGCAAAGACAATAAATTTTTTCACCTACTATCAAAAATAGATTAAATAGAATGGCAGCAACTTTCTGTTTTGCATTTACATGACCAAATAAGGTTATATAGAGGATTTTATTCTTCCAAATAAAACCTCAGAATCACTACTTAATAGAATTCCTAGGAACTTAGCATTATATATAAGAGACTATTATTTTCTCAATGGTTTAGATACAGCTGTTGCAACTATTCATAATACATTTAGTCCTGAGAAGTCTTAGCCACCTGAAATTAACATTATACCTACCATTCTATAACTCTAGAGATTTAGGACATTTTTGTTGTTTTTCAATGTCATAGTTTCTTAGAAGGAATTTACTGAGCTAAAGCCAGTAATTATTTAAAATTATGTAGTAAGCAGTGAAAGCACTTGATTGAAATGGCATCTTTTATGTTCCTAAATATTTGTTTTTACATCTCTTTAAGACTTACTATGGCTGTTGAGCTGTGCTAGGAACATGCATATATCAAAAACCCTTTCTTAGCTTCTTTATCTATAAAATGGGAGTAATACTAGTTCCATAAGTTAGATATGAAAACTAAATGAGTTATACTTTCAAATCATAGAGCTTGCTAAATGATAAGCTCTTAACATACTCTATGAGTAAAAGCACAATCTCTGAAGCCCATCTGCATGCATTTGACACGGGTATCTTGCTATTACTAGGTGTATATTGACTGATTATTTAACCTTTCCATACTTGGGATTTTTAAATTATAAAGTAGATAGGGAGAGAAGCAGAGAGGGAGAGAGAGAAAGAGAGAAGTGAGAGAGTGAAAGTATTCACAAGGTCATTATTAGTCATAAAGATGTTAACTTCTATTAAACCACTTGAACTGTGCCTTGTCCATAGTAATCATGTGATGTTTCTTATTATTATAACGTAATAATTCAGTAAGCATTTTAGATCCAGTCACCATTCAGCTTAAATGCTCCCTATAATAAAATTAAACCTGACAATTCAAAGAACTATAAAACATTAGGTTTTCTAAGCCTTATATAAGAATGGATGTCTTTAGGATACTCAGGAAGAGTAACAGATCTCACTATTCCCCAATCCCTTTTCCTTTTTACCTGCTGTTGGACTCTCATTTCCACAATGCCCATAGGATAAAGTTCAAACTCTGAAGCGTGGCAACTGGGTTTCCCGATTTTCTGGTCCCAACTTCCTATTCCAATCTCTTTATAATTGGCTTGCCTTTCTTTAACACAGTATTTGTATCATGACTCTGTTTTATCTTTTGAAAGGCACCTAATATTAATTCCCTTTTTTGCTAATGAATGTTATTTACCCTTCAAATTAGCTCCGTGAAACATTGTCCAACTCTCGTGAAGGACTAACCACCATTTCTTTGAGCTACCATAGAACTTTGCTAAAAAGCCCTAGCATAAGATGTATCACACCAAATCATAGCACTTTTAGGTTCCTGCCTTCCTTGGTACAATGTAAACTCTTCTTAGACAGGCATTATCTATTATACATTCCTGTACCTTGTATTGTTCCTACCTTGTAGTGCTTAACACACACATAATGAATAAATTAATTAATACATTTTAGTAATCAATGAAGAGTCCCACAAACTAGATTATAAAATAGTTTATAATCTAGTTTAGACATATAGACTTTCTGGTTTAAGGGTTATGAGCTCTGGCTACACATTAGAAACATCTGACAGAGCTTTTAGACTACTAACTTATTTAGTATCAGCTGGAGAATTTTTGTTGTTGTTTTTTAGTATCACAGATAATTCTAATGTGCTGCCAAGACTCAAAACAACTCTTTGATCTTTATTACATCCTTTGTACTTAATTTAAATTATCTTGGCATATATTATATTATAAATATGATTTTAGGTACCATTTTATCAAGCAAAGTACAATTTGACAGCAGGAGTGAGTAGATAGGTTTCTATGTGGTTAATACCCTGTTAGCTCCTTCTGAGAATGAGAATCTTTTACAATAAACTTATTTATTTACATTTCACATTTTTTAACATTTTAAGAAATACTTTATGTCAGAAAAAGACATCATCTTCTCAAATATTCCTAATATCAATCATGGGAAGAAAATGACAAGACCTAGAGAGTTGACGTTGTCTGCAGTTGTGATATAATTTTAAAATGGCAACTTCAATATGTAAAATCACATCCAAAACCAAAAATTATATGATTTCCAGTTATCTTAACTGCATCTAACCCTGTAAACAGTCCTACCCTCATAAACTCATAAACTGTATAAATTTTCAAATTGACATACATGATTCACATATTCTAGAATAAAATATTTATTATAAAAACTCAATTAAGTAGATGCCACTGCATTTGTGGAATGTAAAATAAAGAAAAGTCATATTAGCAATCATTATACAAAAATATATTAGGAATTATAGTGTCAAAATATCAAAAGATCATTAATTCAATATTTTATGCAAAAACAAACATGATGAAAAATATTTGCTTTTATTATCTAGTATGACTTCGAAATTAAGTGCTTTTTTGAATTTTATTTTTAGCTCCTTAAAATAATATGCATTTGTACTTCTATACATCCATATACTTTTTAAGCAAATAACTATTGAACAGTTGTTAGATGCCAAATTGTGTGGCAAACACAGCAGTTATAAAGTACAATAACCTCAAATTTCTGAAAGTCTAGTAGCATTTATGTTTTACAAAAATTCTTGTATTCTATTTGCTTTATTTGAAATTGTTTTCTAAATGATTTTCTACATTTGTAAACACACTGGCTAATGATTATTTTCAACCACAAATTTTTCTATTTTATTTACTTGTAATTATATAAAGAGATCCTCAAACAAGGGTCAAAATTTCAAAAATGGGTATTGATGAGTTCACTCTGAACTAACTAGACATCAGTTAGAATATTTAAATCATCAATTTTCCAATTATTGCTCCTATTTTAGATGTAATATATTGTATTATTTTCTCCATTTCTTAGTAATATTTTGAGTGTATCAATGCCAAGAGAATTTTCTCTTATCTCTTCACTTTTTAAGAAAAGTTATTTATTTATTATAAAGGTGTGGGGTACAATTCAGGGTTAGGCATACAAACATTGATCATGCAGGTACCCTTGTTGATGAGGTAAGCCCCTCCCTCCCCTAGCAGTTTCCCTCAACTGCCAGTCCCACCCACCCCCCCCCCTGACAGTTTTCCACTACTGCCAATCTCTTTCTTATAGCATTATAATTGTTCAAGGTCATCTTATGAGTGAGGACATATGGAACTCAGTTCTTTGTTTCTGTGATAAATCACTGAGTATGATAGACTCCAAATACAAGAAACACTTCTACACTGCTTGTGGGAATGCAGACTAGTACAACCTCTTTGGAAGACAGTGTAGCGATTTCTGAAAGAACTAGAAATTGACCTTCCATATGACCCAGCAATTCCCCTGTTGGGAATATGCCTGGAGGAACTCAAATTGTTCTATGAAAAAGATACCTGCACACGTATATTTGTTGCAGCTCTATTCACAATAGCAAAAACATGGAAACAACAGTGTTGCCCATCAAAGCTGGACTGGATTTAAAATATGTGGTACATATACACAATGGAATATTATGCAGCCATCTCTTCACTTTTAATATGTCACACCATAGACTCTCACTGAAATTTTTTTTTAATGGCAGAAAAAGAAGAAGGAAGGGGAAGGGAAAATAGAAAGAGAGAGAGAGAGAGAGAGAGAGAAAGGGCAAGAAATGAAAGAAGGAAGAAAAAGAGAAAGAGAGAGAGAGAATGAAGAGTGAAAAGAACAAAGGGGGACAGGAAGAAAGAAGAAAAAAGAAAAGAAAAGAAAATACCATAGAGAAGAATTTTACAAAAATTGTCAAATCCCAGAACTGTGCAATCTAAAATAAATCTTATAATTTATGAAGAAATTATCCTCAAAAAAGGGTTAAAATCTATGTCAACATTCCAAATTTAAGACTCAGAGTCTCAGCTCAAGACCTCTCTTCTGATCTCTTGGCGTATCATGGGATTCATGTCTGGTTTCCATAGTTACTGTTTTCATGGCTCTTAATAAGAAAAAATGATTTTCTCTCATAACTAATTTTCATAAGCTTGGAATTAGAATCTTTCCTCCATCCCTGCACCATCCCAAGGAAGATTATCTTTAACTTAAATGCCTTTAAGTTAAGTAACTATAAATTATTATCTTTATAGAAAAATAAAAGAAAAAATAAGAGGCATTGAACGCTATAAGCTAACTATTTAGATATAGATAAATGATAATAGAACAGACTTATGTTTATTACTCTGATGATATTGATTCCTTAATTTTTTTTCTTTTATTAAATCATGGGACAGGGAAACCAGTGGAGAGCCAGTGAGAAAACAAAATGTATTGGGAACATAAGCTTTGCTGCCAAAGGAATAACTTAATAACCCATAATTGCTTCTGATTTTTATATTCACCACAGTCTAAGTATGGCTCTCCTGCATCCAGTAATCTGCAAAATACAATTAAGAAAGTTCCTGAAAATCTTGGCATTTTTAACTAAACACTTGTTTTATCTAAATGTGAGCTCTCAATTTTGTCAGATCCATAATTATTACTTCAAAATTTTAATCTAATTTTTAAATGTATTCGTCATGTATTTTATTGGAAATAATCAAGTTTTAGTCAGTAACAGGTAAATAATACACTCACTGAATATATAACAGGAAACAGTAGTGACTGCCTTATATAACCTTAATAATCTCTACCACACATCTTGACAGTTTCCCTGCCCTAAAGTATGTATCAGACTTATTTTGACCCAAAGTTCCACACATTTCTATAATCACATAATCTTACACTATACAGTTATTTATGGCTTATTGTTTGCTCCTAGTAGAAATGATCAGGCCAGGATTATGCAACTGATATTATGAGACAGCTGTGCTGGGGTTCATAATAAAATTCAACCTTAACAAGCAAGCTCTGTGTGGATGCTATATGGCTAGTGTGACATAAAGGTGTAGAAAAACAATGGAATTTAGTGAATGAGATCTGTTGGACACTAGGATAGGTTTATTCCAGAATGAATTAAGATCCTAGAGTTCTTTCCTGCCAAAAGAATAAAATGCTTAAGGTGCACCACCATAAAAATTTAAAAGACAATCAATAGCAATGTTATGGAATCAACCTAGATGCCTATCAACAATGCATTGAATAAAGAAAATATGATGCACATATACAATATGAAATACTATGCAGTCATAAAAAAGAATAAAATCATGTCTTTATAGCATCATGGATGCAGCTGGAGGCCATTATTCTAAGAGAATTAATGCAGAAACAGAAAACCAAATACCACAATTTCTCACTTATAAATGGGAGGTAAACACTGGATATATGTAGAAATAAAGATGAGAACAACAGACACTGGGGATTCCTACAGGTGGAGGGTAAGGGTTGAAAAACTACCAATTGGTTACCACGTTCTCTATTTGGGTGATGGGTTCAAGAGAAGCCCAAAGCTCACCATCACACAATATACCCATATCACTAATTTGTGCATGTACTCCCAAAGTTAAACATATGTATGTTTTTTAAGGTACAAAAAATCCTACAGTGTTTTTATTTATCCCTCTGATGACTGCTTCGATATTTATTTTCAAATAATAAGTGTAATGGAGAAAATAGTTGAGTTTTTTTGTGGGGGTTTGTTTTGCTTTGTTTTGTTTGAGTTGGAGTCTCACTCCGTCGCCCAGGCTAGAGTGCAGTGTTAGCCTCACGGCCACCCCACTGTCGACCCGCTGAGCTCCAGCGATCCCTCTGCCTCAGCCTTCCAAGTAGCTGGAACTACAGGCGCGCGCTACCACGCCTGGCTAGCTTTTTTTTATTGTAGAAACTGCTTCTCTCCAAGTTGCCTGGGCTGGTCTCAACCCCGTGGGTTCAAGCAATCCACTCGCCTTGGCCTCCCAAAGTACTGGGATTACAGGCTGTGCCACTGAGCCCGCCCTGAAAATAGTTTTTTTTTTTTAATTGTGTACATATTTCATGCCCCTGCAATTCTTGTTACTGGTTTGCCATTTAAGTAGCCCAAGAGTGGGTCTAAGATGACAAAACTAATCCTAGCCAGTCCCTTTCTACTGGTGAACTCAGGCTTTAAAACATATGACACGTCTACTAGTAAGGTGTGATTCTAAGACAGGTAACTCATTCAAGGGGCAACAAAAGGCAGCCACATAGGATATACTTTACGTGGTGACTCTGGATGTTTTCAAACACTATGAATTTATTGCATTTTAAAATTGTATTTACTCATTGTAAATACCTTATAAATGCAAGTGGTATATCATTTAAAAAGGAGAGTAAGTTAATAAGTAAAAGTAAATATCCCTCCTATTTTATGTCCTTTCATATATATCTGAATTGTATATGTGTTTTTTATTTTTATACAAATGGAGTATAGCATGTTAAACACACTGTTTTGCACCTTGTTTTTTTCCTTCTCAGCACAACTAGAGTGGTTTCATTTTTTGCATTTCTGCATAGCATTTATTTGTACAGATGTTGCATAATTTTTAACCAGCACTTATAAATAAATAATTAACTTGATTCCAGAACTTTGGTATTATCAATAATATAACAACAAATATTATTATTAAAGACATCATTTTAAACAACAATGAATATGTTCACTTATTTCAAAAGCTCAAATTTTCTTTCATAATGGTTGTTCTAGTTGATACTTCAGCAGAAATACATTTCATTTTGAAATACTCTTAATCTTATCCTCTTCTTAATAACTACATTTACACCTTTCAAGATAAGCTTGCTTCTACACACAATCATTAACACAGTATGTCATCACACATGTGATCTTAGAAAATACGATAAGAGAAAGTTTTATTCATCAGTATGATTTTAATTTGCATTTTTATGAATAGATCAAAATGTTATTTTATATGCTTAAGAGCCAGATAGATATTTCTTCTGTGGACCAGTCCTATCTTTTGCTACTTTTTTTCTGCTGAGTTCATTCTTTTTTCATATTGGTTTGTAAGAATTATTTTCATACAAGGAAAGTAACTCATTGTGACATTAGTTGAAATTGTTTTTCTTAGTTTTTCTTTATCTTTTTACTTTGTTTATAATGTCTATTAAATGACTTTTTTTGAAAATTAAGGAATCAAATTTATCAACGTTTTCTAAATGACATCTGAGCTTTCCAATATTAGAAATAATATTTTAAAGTATCAATAATTTTTCTTTATTTTCTTCTGGAATTTTTATGGTTTCTATTCTATTTTATTATAATATATTATATATTACATATATATTATATCTTTATGTATTGCTATTTTATCAAAATGATCAGAATTTGTTGTTTTGCTAAAGTGTGAGGTATGGACATACTTTTATTTATTCCAAAATTCCATCCAATTGTACCATCCTTAAATTTAAATCATTTATCTTTTCTCCGCTGTTTTGAAAGCTACCTTTATTATATACTAAGTAGACAATTATATTTGGATCTATTTTTATACCAGTAGGTTTTAAGTGATATAAATGTCTCCTTTGGGGACATTTGGCAAAGTCTGAACATGTTTTTCATGGTCAAAACTTAGGAGTGGGACTGGCATTTCAGTTAAAGGTTATGGATATGGATGAACATCCTACCATGTAGTGAGCAGATCACTGGTGCTGAGACTTTACTAATGTTCTGGTTATTCAATAATGTTCTAGACTTTATATTGTAATCCACTAATCTGGTTTTCAAATCATACAGTATTGACCATTACAGTTTTATGATATAATATCTAACAAGGTTAATCTCTCCTCAGCATATATCTTTTTTCAGAATTTTCCTGGTTATAGCTGATTATTTATTTCTATAAAAACAAACAACAACAACAAAAATGTTTGCCTAGTCCACTTCCCAAAGCAAATAAATATCAAAGCATTTTTAATGAAAGTGTGATACATTTTAAGCATTTAGGCAAAATGATCATCTTTATGTTTTAAGACTTCCTATTTCAAAGCATTGTTTGTCTTCCTCAAACACCTTTGTATCCCTTGGTCCTCTACAATTTTCGTTATTGAGTCTCTCTATGTTGCTTTTTAGATTACTCCTTTTTAATTTTTATCTGAAATAGATATTTTACTTTTATTATATTTTTGTAATGTTCTTCGATTCTTTGAAAGTAATTCGTTTCTTAAATTAATTTTCAGCTTAATAGTTTTTTACCTTTTTAATATTTTTATTTGAATCTACAAAGCTTTGATAAAAATTTATTTTACAATAAACAATTGTAAAATTTTTGGAGAATAGTAAGTTTATATATTCTCAAATTTTTATACCTCTATTTTCTTCCTTTTGTCCAATTGCATTATCTTATAACCCATTGGCAATGCTAAATAATAGTGGTAATAAAGTATGTCCTTGTTTGGTTTCTGATTTTAATAAGAATACTGCTTTCTAGTAAGCTTGATATATCTCTATGTATTGCTATTTTATCAATAATACATACTGAATTCTGACAATTTTTAGAGTATTTTTGGAGATTATTATGATTTGCCACTTTAGCTAAAATTTGTCTAAAGTTATGCAATAATGAAACTTTTTTGTTGTTGTTCCTGGAGTGAACTGCATCTGATAATCACTTATGATACTTCTAATATTTTGCTGGATTATGTTTATTAATCTTTTATTTTAAATATTTGCATCAATATTCATATATTGTATTTAAATAAACAGTTTGAACAATTATAATATCAACAATACAATCACTTTTTTATATTGTGGTAAAGTATCATAACAAAATTTATCATTCTAACCATTTTCAGTTCAGTGGTATTAGGTAAATTCAGATCACTGTGCTACACAATCACTTTTACTCTGCTATTCATAAATTCAATGGAAGCCTTAAAGTTATTAATTACTGATTTTTAGATTATTTATTTTATTTGGAATTATTTTTTCTTTTCTTCTTACTTTTATCCTTCATTGAATTATTTTCTTGAACATTTTTAATTATCATGTTTTCACATTTAAATAACCACTAAATTGGAATAGAATGTCATGTATAATATAACATGTTATTTATCTAGTGCTTTATCCTTTTCATGACTCATTCACAGTCATTTTCTTATGTGCATCTCAAAATAATTTCTATAGAACATGTATGATGCTAATTATTAACAGCAGTCCATATTGGTACATATTATATAAGTGTTTGCAACATGGGCATTGCAATGTGCAATAAAATAAACATTCATTTAATTATTTGTTTAAAACTCAACTATAAATGTATATACTTAACAACCTGAGGACTAGCATAGCACAGCCATCAATGCAACATTAATATGGGCATGGCTACTTTCCCAAATCTCCTTTCTATTTCCTACAAACAATGACTCCATAATTATATATAGTCTGTGATTAAAAGTTCTATGGAAATAATCAGGAATGTAGAATTCCTACATTGCATTTCTACACAGTATTCTAGTTTTCATCCTAGAGTCACAATTTAAAATTAAAACCCATCTGAAGCCCCAGGTTTATTAACATAATAAACATTAATGCAAATACCAGTTATTAGTTGATATACAATTTTAAGAAGTTGGTGGAAAATACTGAAGTCAGGTGAAAATATTTATTAACTCACTCCTAATCATCCTTCTGATCTCAACTTTAACTATTATTTTATTAGGGAAACTATTCAAATCTCCCCTGCCAACTGAGGTCTGCATATTAATATACACTAAAACACTCAGCTTGTTACTTTTGCAATTCTTCTTTCTATTGAACTGAAATAAGCATTTGCGTAATTGTCTAATTATTTATGTTTCTCCTGCAAGACTAAATTCCATGAGGCCATATAGTGTAATTCTGGCTATTATATTATTACATATATTATATTAGTAATATAATATGTCTCTCAGAATCCAATATAGAGTTAAATTTAAAAAGTATCCTTAACCTATAGAGTTCTGGACTGAGGCATGTGGTAAGAGACAAGTCACACAATTATAGTTTGTACCTTCAAACTATTAATGATCAAGGATCCATATGACACTTGTGTGAAGTAGATTTGAAATCATTCAACAAACATTTATTATTATTAATAAATGTTTACTCTGAGCAAAACTCCAATCTAGGGATTAAAAAACACACAGCATCCAAATGGTCTAGAGTAATAAATTACAGATCTAATTAGTCGGTCAGGGTGACTTAAATGTTTTAATAAAATTATTCCTAGCTGGACTCGGTGGCTCAGCCTGTAATCCCGCGCCTTTGGGAGGCTGAGGTGAGTGGATTGCCTGAGCCCGCGGGTTCGAGACCCGCCTGGGCAGGTGAGACCTCATCTCTACAATAAATCAAAAAATTAGCCGGGCGTGGTAGCGC
>CAUYQG010235679.1:0-22508 GCA_963574415.1 Tarsius wallacei | reverse complement strand
CCCGGCTAATTTTTTGATTTATTGTAGAGATGAGGTCTCGCCAAGTTGCCCAGGTGGGTCTCGAACCCGCGGGCTCAGGCAATCCACTCACCTCAGCCTCCCAAAGGCGCGGGATTACAGGCTGAGCCACCGAGCCCGGCTAATCTCTTCTTCTTTGAGTTGGAGACTCACTCTGTTGCCTAGGGTGGAGTGCAGTGGCATGCTCATGGCTACTGCAGACTTGATCTGCTGGGTTTAGGTGATCCTTCCGTCTCAGCCTTCCAAGTAGCTGGGACTACAGGCATGTACCACTACACCCAGCTAATTTTTTTGATTTATTGTAGAGATTTTGTCATGTTGCCCAAGCTGGTCTCAAACTCCTGGGCTCAGGCAGTCCAGTAGTCTTCACCTCTCAAAATGATGGGTTTACTCTTCTTTATCTATATTTTTGCTCTATAACCTGAGAGAGTATCATTACATTATCCTGAAGTTCTTTTACTAAAATTTCTAATTTTGGAAAAAAAATGTATGTGTGTACACACATACAGTCATGTGTCGCTTAAAGACTGGAATATTTTCTGAGAAATGCATCATAAGGCAATTTTGTGGTTGTGCAAACATCATAAAGTACACTTAAACAAACCTAGATGGTACAGCCTACTACACACCCAGGCTTTTTGCTTTTTGCTCCTAGGCTACAAGCCTGTACAACATGTTACTGTACTGAATACTGTAGGGAGTTGTAACACAACGGTAAGTTTTTGTGTATCTAAACATAGAAAAGGTACAGCAAAATATGTTTTAAAACAAAAAATGGTTCACCTTTGTAGGGCACTTACCACAAATAGAGCTTACAGGACTGGTAGTTGCTCAGGGTGAGTCAATGAATGAGTAGTGAGTGAATGTGAAGGCCTAGGACATTACTGTACATTAGTGTAGACTTCATAAACACTGTACACTTAGGCCACACAAAATTTATAGAAAATTTTTTCTTCAGTAATAAATTAACCTAAGCTTACTCTAACTTTTTTACTTTGTAAACTTTTAAATTTTTTGACTTTTGTATTAACACTTAGCTTAAAAAAAAGACACCTTGTGCAGTTATACAAAAATATTTTCTTCCTTACTCTGTTAGCTTTTTTTCTATTTTTATTTATTTTCTAACTTTAAAAACTTTTGTGTTAAAAATGAAGACACAAACACATTAGCCTAAGCCTACACAGGGTCAGGATCATTAACCCCTACATCTTGTTTCACTGGAAAGTCCTTGGGGGCAATACCACACATATAGCTGTCGTGTCCTGTGATAATAGTGCCTTCTTCTGGAATACCTCCTGAAGGCCTGAAACTGTTTTACAGTTAGCTTTTTTTAAATAAGTAGATGGAGTAGAAGTACTCTCTAGAATAAGGATAAAAAGTATGATAAATTCTAGTCATTTATTATCATTATGAAGTGTTATGTACCATACTAATTGTATGTGCTAGACTTTTGTATGACTGGCAGTGCAGTAGGTTTGTTTACACCATCATTACCACAAACCTATGAGTAATAAGTTGTGTCAGGACATCTGTGATGTCACTAGGCGATAGGAAGTTTTCAGCTCCATTGTAATCTTTTTTTTTGAGTTGGAGTCTCACTCTGTTGCCCAGGTTGGAGTGCAGTGGCATGCTCATGGCCACTGCAGCCTTGACCTGCTGGGCTCAGGCAATCCTTTCGCCTCAGCCTTCCAAGTAGCTGTAACTAGCTCCATTGTAATCTTATGGGACCACTGTTGTATATGTAGTCTGTTGTTGACCCAAATGTCTTTATGCAGCTAATGACTGTATAATAGTTACAAGGAATGTTATGTTCTTTAATTGTCCTTTTTCCCTAGCATCCTGCTTTTATTCTTTGAGTGTAATAGCTTCTCAGTTGTTTATAGGAATACTAACAGAGGAGCTTCTCTAATACTAATTAGAGAGTTTTTAAAAATTTGTGTGCCCTAATTAATTTAAGTTTTCCCAGTTTCCCCAGATAACTCTTATATATCTTTATTGAAGAACTTTCCACTTTTTGCCTAAGAATTAGTGCCTAGCTGGAGGCCAGTCTATGCTCAGGAGTGGGAGGATTCTTTTTTCTTTTTTTCAATAGCTTTGATGGTACAAATAGTTTTTGTATAGTGGCAAAGAAGTCTGGGCTTTAAGTGTACCCATCATTCCCATCTTTGCACATTGAACCCAATAGGTGATTTTTTTCATCCCTCCCCCGCCCCCCCCCACCTTCTGAGTCTCCAGTGTCCGTTATACCATTCTCTGTGCCTTTGCAGATCCTTAGTTTAGCTGGAGTGAGAGAATTCTTTTCTGCATATCATTCCCTTGATGAAGTTTTGACCCCAACTAGGCAGAATTAACAGTTGTCCTCTCAATGCACTCTTCAGTTTTTCTTGCTTAAATGTTTTTTCCATTCCCGTTAGGACTAGCGAAAGTCCCATCTCTTTTTGAGTCATCCCCACCCCATTTTAGCTCTGTTTCTCTCTCTCTCTCTCTCTCTCTCTCTCTCTCTCTCTCTCTTTTTTTAAGTCGGAGTCTCACTCTGTCGCCCAGGCTAGAGTGCAGTGGCGTGCTGACATTCACTGCAGCCTTGACCTGCTGGGCTCAGGAGATTCTTCTGCTTCAGCATTCCAAGTAGCTGGAACTACAGGTGTGCACCACCATGCCTAGCTAATTTTTTTGGTTTATTGTAGAGATGAGGTCTCACCATGTTACCCAGGCTGGTCTCAAGCCCGTGGGCTCAGGCAGTCCTCTCACCTCAGCCTCCCAAAGTGCTGGAATTACAGGCATGAATGAGCCACCATGCCCAGCCATAGCTCTGTTTCTAAATTGTCTTGTTCATGTCATTAATTTGTACATAGTCATATGCCCCTTTTGTGCAGAAACCTTATTTTAATAATCTTGGTGCTTAAGGAAAACCTTGTACTGTTATACTCAGAATGTTTTCTTGTGTGAGTTAAATACTGCTTTGTGGGCTGAGAGTGGAGTGTCATGCCTGTAGTCCCAGCACTTTGAAGGCTAAGGTGGAAGGATTACTTGAGGCCAGAAGTTCAAGACCAGACTGGGCAACACGACGAGACCTTGTCTCTACAAATTTAAAAAGTTATTAAAATATAATTTCAAAATTGGAAAAGAAATACTGCTTTGCAGTTATCTAACTCTGTGAGTGACTATTTAGAAGTAATGTCCTTCACCCTCTCAAAGCTCATAGCCCTAGAGTTTATCCCCTTTCTTCCTGAAACCATCGTGAATTTCTAGGATTGGTTTGTGTCTTAAATTTTACCTGTATCCTTTTAGGACCTCACATAGGTTTTTACAACTGGTAGGCACTTAATAGGATTTATTGGATGAGTGGGCTGGAGGCTTAGGTGCTGTCTTGGCTGCATACCATGTCCACGAAGTTCTGTCCATGGAGGAGATACTGCCTTCTGCCCTTGAAGGTCTCCCAGGATGCCTCAGATTTCTCTCACGGTCAGAAACCTGAGGGGCCCTTTTGGCCTTCTGCCTCTTTTTCCCTCTGCCTCCTCTTTGCTGTCTTCTTGTTCTGCCTGCATGCCACCAGAACCTCACCAAGCATGGAGGACTGGGCCAACTCTTGGGGTATAGAACTGTATCCCTTAACCCCAGTGCCTCCCTGAGATGAATTGAGTGGGTGTCCATGGTTGGAGCTGTGAGGGTGTCCCTGGTGGCGAGTGTAACCAGAACATCAGTCACTATTGTTTCTATGTATACTCATTGCAAGCACCATTTGTGAGTGTCTTACAATTTGGCCCCCAAGGTTCTGCCTTAGCAAGAAGAAAGTGGGAAATACATTTGGAAAGAAAACTAAAGCAGTTAAGAAAACACAGTGGGCCGGGCACTGTGGCTCACACCTATAATCCTAGCACTTTGGGAGGCTGAGGCAGGAGGTTTGCTTGAGCCCAGGAGTTTGAGACCAGCTTGTATAACATAGTGAGACCTCATCTGTATAAAAAAATCAAAAAAATTATCTGGATGTGGTGGCATGCACCTGTAGTCCCAGCTACTTTCGATGCTGAGGAGGAAGGATTGCCTGAGCCCAGGAGTTCAAGGCTGTGTGAGCCATAATTGTGCCATTGCACTGCATGCACTCCAGCTTGGGTGACAGTGTGAGACTTAGACTCAAAAAAAAAAAGGAAGCCTGAATTCAGGCTGGGCATGATGGCTTATACTTGTAATCAAAGCACTGTGGGAGATAGAGGTGGGAGAATAGCCTGAGCTCAGGAATTCAAAACCAGACTGGGCAATATAGTGAGACCTCATCTCTACAAAAATAAAAAAGTTAGCTGTGCATGGTGGTAAATGTCTGTAGTCCCAGCTACTTGGAAGGCTAAGGTAGAAGGATTGCCTGAGCCCAGGAGTTCGAGGCTGAAGTGAACTATGATTGTGCCACTGCACTCCAGTCTCCAGTCTGGACAACAGACAGACCCCGACTCAAAAAAAAGAAAGAAAGAAAGAAAAGCAAACTCACTAGGAAAGCTTTCAGCTGCTTGAAGAAATAAGAGGGGAATTAGTAGAGAAATCTAAATACTTAGAAGAAATTAAGCTGCAGGTGTTAATGCCAAAAAAATTAGAATTGTTAAGAGCCCGACTACAACAGGAAGTAGAAACCCTATGAGAGTATTTTTGGGATCTTGATGAAGAAGGGGAAGAGTATAGAGATGAATATAATAAGCTTCACTATGAACATATATTTCTTAAATCAGAACTTGAACACCAGAAACAATAATTTTCATGTATTTCAAAAGAAAAATTAAAATATAAATTAGAGATTGCAAGACTGGAGAAAGATGAAGAACATAACCAACTGCTTAGTGTTGATCCCACAAGAGACAGCAACCAAGTGAAGGAACTTGTTGAGAAAAAGTCCATTTGTTTCAGAAATTAAATTATTCATAGACTAAAGTAACAGAACTAAGGGCTGAAAAAGAGAATTCTGGTGCTTAGGTAGAAAATATCCAAAGAATACAGGTGTGGCAATTGGCTGGGTTGCCAGCTACAGTCAGATCCTTGGAGGCTGAGAAAGAACTAAATTAAACCTTTAAACTAGAAATAACAGACATCAAACTGGAGGCAGCTAGAGCTAAGAGTGAGCTAGAAAGGGAAAGAAAAAAAAAATTCAGAGTGAACTGGATGGTTTACAGACAATGAAATTCTCAAACCAGCTGTTTTTACCGCAAAGTCGTCTTAGCAAAAAAGATCATGAATTAATATGTAAGGTACATGCTGCCAAGGAAGATTATCAAAAGTTTGTGGTATTACAAGATAAAAAACTAGAACTTGGGAACAGTTTGGCAGATTTAGTAGATGTCTGGAAGCAACCTGGAAGAGACTGCTGGAAGTAGTATGAAAAGAAATTGTGGGTTACACAGATGGCAGAAGAGGCGACCAGAAGGGAACTTTAGGCTATTAAGTTAAAACATCAACAACAAATTGTAAATGCAGAGAAAGAAAAGAAAATTCTGACCTGAAACAGTAAATCAGTTTTCAAATCCAGGTGATCTCAACTGCAGAGTCAGAGAATGATTCGCAGAATTCAAACGAAATGCAGAAGAAAATGATGGAGAGATTAAAACAGGAATGCTAAAATTTAAGAAGTCAAGCTGAAAAGTGCAACTAGAAGTTGAAAGACATTGGAAGAGGAACAGAGAGTGGTTAGAAAAGCATATTCTTCACTAACATATCTCAGAGAAGAAATGTATAATCAAGCTAAAGAGAAACTGCAGTGAACTGTGTTTGCTCAGAAAAAGAGAAAATCTTACCATGAAAACAAATTGAGGAGTTTGCAGGATAAAGTGGAAGTCTTGAAGGCACATAGAGAACTGGAAACAGAAAATCAGGTTTTAAGTAAACAGTATTCCATTTGAAGAATATACAAAGCTTTAAAAAAAAAGACTAAAGGATATAAGGAGAAGACATAATGAATTTTGAAGTTTAATTGTGGTTCTTAACGTGCCTCCAGTATCAGTCCTGTTAGTTTTCAATCATCAACCATGGCATTATCCTTTCCTCCTCGTATGCAGGATGAACAGCATCAAAGGGAACTCTCTACTCAGGAAAAGACTAGAAGAACTAGAAACAGGACAAATAGAGGAACTTAGATCTCTGGGGAATGATGTTCTTGGAGAAAAGGCACTTCAAAAGGGGTGGAATAAGAGGCTCAATGCAGCTTGAGTTTTTTTGTTTGTTTTAATTTATTTTTTGAGTCAGAATCTTATTCTAGTGTCCTGGATGGAGTACAGTAGCATGATCATGACTACTGCAATCTTGACCTATTGGACTCAGGCAATCCTTCTGCCTGAGACTTCCAAGTAGCTGGAACTACAGGCATGTGTCATCATGCCTGCCTAATTTTTTGATTTCTTTCAGAGATGAGGTCTTACCATGTTGCCCCCAAGCTGGTCTTGAACTCTTGGGCTCAGACAGTCCTCCCACCTCGACCTCTCAAAATTCTGGGATTACAGGCGTGAGCCACTGTTTTTGGCCAAGCTTGAAATTTTAATGTATGTGACATTTAGATACTTTATTGCTGTTTGCCAGAGCACTTGCATGTGCCTCAAGAAAAGGTACTAGCCACATGCTGTATTATATGAGTGTTGGGATTTTAGGATTATACTAAAGACATTTAAAACATTAAAAGAGTTTCAGAGATATTTAGAAAACCAGTGGTGCCAAAAAAGTGTATACACATTCTAAGAAATGTTAAGAGATGTTTGCCATAATCAGAAGGGTCTGGACACTGATGGTAACCACTTTGAGCACCTCTTGTAATTACATAAGTCAAATGTGGCTTGTATTCATGTTATTGAGCATTACAATTTTAATACAGTTTTCCCCTCTCTTAAAGAGTGTATACTTTTTTTTTGATACCCTCTGTATTTATTGACCATAATTTGAAAATGAAAGACATAATAAAAGGAACTAATTGGGGAAAAATATTTATTGAATGACAAATTTTACTGGTAGAGACTAACCCATGTGATTATAATTTTAGGTCCCTGTGGCATTTGATGATGTCTCCATCTACTTTTCCACTCCAGAGTGGGAAAAACTAGAAGAATGGCAAAAGGAACTTTACAAGAATATCATGAAGGGCAACTACGAGTCTCTTATCTCCATGGGTGAGGCTGAGTTGGCACCTTTTGAATGAGGCGACAACAACTCTAGGGGGACTTGGAATAATAGTCCCTTTCCTTTCAGTGTCCTTATTCTATCTTCACATATTTCAAATTCTAGTTTCAAGCCAAAGACGACAGGTTCATGCTTGCTAAATAGGACTCATAATCTCCCCTTTTGCCAAATCACAGGGTAGAGAATGAAATTCAAGGTTACAGGTGTGCCAGCTGGGAATTTCCATGGGTACCTTTCACTTTGAAAGGAGCTTGACTTCTTGCCCTTGAGGTGCACTGTCACTCTTAAAGAAGGAAGCAGATGGGCAGTGCTCCTGTAGCTTATGTGCTTTTCCCACACATCACATCTCTTACCTGCTTTCCAGAATAGATACCCGTAGTTGGAGGTGGATGAATGGGGAGAAGTGTTATGAAATCTAAAAGAAATTCCCTGGAACTGTGGACCTCCAAACTTCTGCTCAGCCTTGATGGCAATTAATTGTCACCCTCATTTATCTCTTTGTCATACCCATTCTCCCTTTTCCTCTCCTAGATTATGCTATAAATCAACCTGATGTCTTATCTCAGATTCAACCAGAAGGAGAACATAATACAGAGGACCAGGCAGGACCAGAGGAAAGTGAGATTCCTACAGACCCCAGTGAAGGTAAGTGAGAGAAGAGATTATCCACTTTTCGTCTCCCTTTCCTGGATAGAGACAATGTCTCAGAACTAAGTAAGCAGGGGTAGGGGGTTTCTAGAACCATTCAGTGCTGAAGCAACAAAACTTTGACTCTGTCATCGGGCATTTAAAAGTAAGAGGGAACTTAGAGATCACCTTGTCCAAGACCTTCATCTATCAGTACCACACATGTAAGGGTTATTAATTGCATTCCCAGACAAAAGTACTGAGACTTAGCTATTTAGTAAAATAAACATGCACTTAACATGATAAAGAAAGCAGTCATGCTCATCTAGTGTGAAGTGGCTTGAGCAAATATATGCATGGCCCTTCAGAAGTGCTAGAAATTCTCATGGTCCCTTCCACAGTGAATGGAACCAGTGTACCCTGATCACACCCACATGGGCAACATGGATTTTGCTAGTCCTGGGGAGCCAGCTGTCATTAACTCTTCTTAATTTTTTGGTTGGCAGCTGCTTATTATTGTGTGAGGAAGAATGCTAGCCAGAGTCCAGTTGCATTGTTTCTATCATGTCCCACCTTTGCTACCAGAAAATTCTCATACTTTTTTTTATCTTTGTTAGCTAGAAACTCACAGAAAGTTCATCTTTCAGACATCCCTGTTACAAGAACTTCTCTTACAGCCCCACCCTCTGTCCTATATACTGTTAATTTTTTCTAACATTTTATTATAAAAATTTTCAATCAGAAAAGTTAAAATAGTTTTATAGTGAATGCCTTGATATCCAGAACCTATATTCTACCACTAACATGATACCATCCTACCTTATCACATATACATCCATCACTGCATCCTTTCATCCATCCATCCATTCATCCATCCGTCTATCCTATTTTTGATGTATTTCAAAATCAGTAGGTACATGAGTACATTTCCCTCTAAATAGTTCAGCATGAATATTATTAACCCAGAGTTTAATATTTGTTGAGTTTTTTCTTTGAGGTAAATTTTACATACAATAGAAAGTTCAAGCCTTAATTATACAACTCTGAGTTTTAAGCAATGTATACATATGCCACACATTTTATTAAGAATGTGTGGATGATTGCATTTAGATAATGTAACGAATTGAATTTGATTCATCTTTATATCATGGATATAAGTAATAAGATTAAAATAATATCATCGATAAAGATGGGTGACTTAATTATAGAAAGATTCATTATTGGGCATGTCTCTTTGGTCTGTTTTTATAATTACCTGACATAATCTCAGTGAGTGTAAATGACTATATCATTTTATTTTGGAGGATAGGTGAAAAAGATTCAAGTAATTTGGTTTTGTAATGATATATCAAAGTTTCATCTAGCTGCCATCTTTCCAATTTATTTTTACCTTGGTTTTTAAAATTTTGAGTAGTCAACCTATATATAGTACTTTAATACATTTTTACTGAAAATTAGCAAGTAATGTAAGCATTCATTTTTTTAATACTTTGGCTTTATTCTTTACTGTTTTAGCTTTCATTTGTGATAATCAACCTAGATATTTACCAGAACTTGAGAATAAGATTCATATAACTTGAGCTGATCAATATGTAGCATTAAAAAAAAAAAAAACTCATGTGGCTATCTTTTAGAACCCTTTTTATTTCCTCCTTTTCGGTTTAATTATATATTTATTACTTCTTATTAGTTCGTTTAATTTAGTTATTTTCTTTTGCTTGCTCAAATTGTCAACTTGGTGAGTGAGAGAACTTTTAAACTGGCTCCTGTATCCTTCCAGGACTACCTCAGTACTTGTTTCCTTCAAGAAAAAATATGTTCTTTGCTCTGTTAGGGGTTCCAAAGAGCACTCCCAGGTTTGTGATTTGCTACAGGACTCAGGATATACTTGTACTCAGATGGTTAAGATTTATTACAGCAAAATGATACAAAGAAATATCAGCAAAGGGAAAAGGTACATGGGATAAAGTCTGGGGGAAACCAGAACGAGCTTCTCAGAGTCCTCTCCCAGTAGAGTCTCACATGACATGTTAAATTCCTCTTACCATGAGTCATGACAATGCATACAAAGTATTGTCTACCAGAGAAGCTCATTAGAGACTCAGTGCCCAAGGTTTTCGTAAGAAACTAGACCTCCTCTGTCTAGCACTTACCCAAGTTCCAGACTCCCGGAAGGAAAGTAGGTATTCAGCATAAACCACACTGTTTGACAAATACAGTCATGCATTGTTTAATGATGAGGATACATTTTGAGAAATGTATCATTAGGCAATTTTGTCATTGTGCAAACATCATAGGTTGAAATCACACAAACTAGATGGTACAGCCTACTAACACACTTAAGCTATATGGTATAGCTTATTGCTCCTAGGCTACAAACCTGTACATCATGTTACTGTAGTTACTTGTATCACAGTGGTTAGTGTTTATATATCTAAACATAGAAAAGGTACAATAAAAATATGGTATAAATGATAAAAAATCGGTCTGGCACAGTGGCTCACACCAGTAGTCCCAACACTTTGGGAGGTGGAGGTGAGAGGATTGCCTGAGCCCAGGGATTTGAGACTAGCCTGAATAACTTGGCAAGACCTTGTCTCTACAGTACCTAAAAAAATTGTCTGGGCATGGTAATTCCGGAAGGCCGAAGTGGAAGGATTGCCTGAGCCCAGCAAGTTAATGCTGTGGTAGCTGTGAGTGTGTCACTGCACTCCAGCCTGAGTGACAGTGAGACAGAGACAAAAAAAAAATTATATACCTGTATTGAACACTTAACATGAATGGAATTTGTGAGACTGCAGGTTGCTTTGGGTGAGTCAGTGAGTGAGTGGTGAGAAAATGTGAAGGATTAGGACATGATTGTGCTCTACTTGTAGACTTCACAAACACTGTACACTTACACCATACTAAATTTATAGAAAAATTTTTTCTTCAACAATAAATTAACCTTAGTGTAACTCTTTTACTATAAACCTTAATTTTTTAACTTTCTGACTTTTGTAGTAACAGCTGTAAGTACACATTCTATAGTTATTAAAGATTTCTTTCTTTATGTTCCTATTTTATAAACTTTTTTCCTATTTTTTAATTTTTTTTTTAACTTTTAAAAACTAAGACAGAAACCTAGGCCTACACAGGGTCATGATCATCAATATAACTGTCTTCCACCTCCACATCTTGTCCCACTAGTAGAAGGTCTTCAGGGATAATAACACATACGGAACTGTCATCTCCTATGATAGTAGTGCCTTCTTTTGGAATACCTCCTGAAGGACCTGCCTGAGGCTATTTTACAGTTTTTGTGTTGTTGGTGTTGTTATTATTGTTGTTTTTAGTGTACACTCTACAAGGTGACTTATACCTGTAATCTCAGCATTCTGGGAGGCTGAGGTAATGGGAGGAACATTTGAGGCCAGGAGTTTGAGATGAGCTTGAACTAGCTGTATAGGGAGATTCAGCTATATTTTAAAAAATGAAAAAAATTAACTGAGCTTGGTGGCATATCTGTAGTCCCAGCTACTCAGGCTGAGAGGCAGAAGGATCGTTTGAGCCTGAGAGTTCAAAGTTACAGTGAGCTATGATTGGGCTACTGTACTCCATCCTGGGCAACAGAATGAGACCCTGTCTCTTAAAAAAAAAAAAAAGAATGAAAAGTATAGTATAGTAAATATAAAAACCAGTAACATGGTTGTCTATTATATTTATTATTATGCACTGTACATGATTGTATGTGCTGTACTTTTATATCACTGGCAACACAGTTTGTTTGCAGCAACATCACCACAAACACCTGAGTAATGCAGTGTGCTAGGATGTTAAGACATCTATATAGTGTCTCTGGGTGATAGTAATTTTTCACCTCTGTTATGATCTTAAGAGGCCACCATTGTATATGTGGGCCATTGTTGACTAAAACATCATTATGCAGTGCATAACTTTATGTTTCTTCCTCAAAACTATACTTTGTTTTTGTACAAAGATAAAAACAAAGGGGAGTTTTATTTATTTTTATTCTTTAATTAAAAAAACATTTTTTTTTTTTTTGAGTCAGTCTCACTCTGTCACCCAGGCTGGAGTACAGTGGCACACTCAGAGCTACCGCAGCCTTGACCTGCTGGATTCAGGCGATCCTTCTGCTTCAGCTGGAACTACAAGCACGTGCCACCATGCCTGGCTAATTTTTTTTTAAATTTATTTATTGTAGAGACAAGGTCTCACCATATTGTCCAGGATGGTCTTGAACCTGTGGGCTCAGGCAGTCCTCTTGCCTCCACCTCCCAAAGCACTGGAATTACAGGTGTGAGCCACCACACCTGGCTAAAAAAATTTTTTTTTAAATTAGCAATGAGATCTTGCTTTGTTGCCTAGGCTGGTCTTAAACTCCTGGACTCAAGCAGTCCTCCTGCCTTGGCCTTCCAAGATGTTGGGATTACAGGCATGAGCCACTGTGCCCAATTTAGGGGAAGTTTGATATCAGTGTGGGGAATGATTTGCCAGCTAAGGGCCAACACTACAAGCAGGCCCTTCTCAGGATAGGCAGTCTCAGACCTGTTTTGATTTTTTCTTCTCCTAACACATTAAAAAAGCCTTAGTTTCTTTTAGTGGAGAGTAATATTTACCTCTGTCTGGTCATTAAGGTGTATAAAAAATTGTTCCACGTGAATTTCTGTTGGGGGATACTAATGTTGGGCCAGTTTAGTGACAGAATTGTAAAAATTCTTTTGTATTTCTAAATATTTTATATTAGAATATTTTTATACTTTTAGAAACCTTAATTTTCTAAGGTACATTTGGATTTTATGCATATTTTTAATAAAGTAAAACTTATAATTTATTATTATATTATTCCATTTAGGCCTTTGGGAAAAACCACTGAGCATTATAAAGAAATGAAAATATACAGATAGAAAACATTTGGGGATAGTAATGGTACCGTGTGGCATTCCACTTTTTTATGTCTAAATATTTTGGAATTTTTACTGACTGTCTCAATCAGCATCATCTGAACCTAAAAAAGCAAAAGAAAAATTATGATATTCTACTAGGGAATACTCATTGATGTATAGTGTCTTAGATAAAACTTCATATAATTAGTAGAGAACATCAGTGAATGGGGAATATGGAAAAATATAAATTTGAGATTTTCTGAAATTCTTTAAATCTGTTACTAGGGCCAAACTGTAGACCAGGTGTCTGCGTATTGGGGCTTTTGGAGACCTTATTTGGTCACTGATGGTTTTAATATTGAACTCTATTTTCTAGAATTTTTTGTAGAAAACTTTACTTAGGAACTTCTGGTGGAATGATTACTCAAAGCCCATTATCTAGCTCTTCTAGTTCTGAAGCCATGGACTCAAGATTCTAGAAAAGCCTGAAAGGAAAATAAGTTCACTTCTAAAACACTAAAATTCATAATCCTGGGAGATATCTTTGACCATCGTTGTCCCAGGTACATTGCCATCATCCCGTGTTTGTCTCTGTTCACTTTAGTTCAGCAAGGCCATCTTTTCCTAAATAAAATCAAGAACTAGGGCATACCCTAATTATCGTAATTTTTTCATTTATTTACCTCAAGACTATTTTAGTTTAAACCTGTTTAAGAACAAGGGTCATCAAAACTTAGAGGTTTTAACTTATTACACAAATACTTAGCACATTTGTCTAACTATGTTATAGTCCCATACGTGTTTTACAAAAAGTTTCCCAAAAAAGGTTATATGTATTTTTTACCAATGGTAGTTTCATATCTCAAGTATTTTTATTGTCTCCTTAAGAAGTCAGGTCTCAGCCAGGTGTGGTGGCTCAAGCCTATAATCCCAGCACTTTGGAAGGTGGGGGCAAGAGGATTGCCTGAGCTCAGGGATTCAAGACCAGCCTGAGCAATATGGCGAGACCTCGTTTCTACAATAAATCAAAAATTAGCCAGGCGTAGTGGCGCATGCCTGTGGTTCCAGCTACCTAGAAGGCTGAGACAGAAAGATGGCCTGAGCCCAGCAGGTCGAGGTTGCGGTGGCTGTGAGCAGTGTGCCACTGCACTCCAACCTGGGTGACAAAAAAAGAAAAAGTCAGATCTCAATACCAGTTTTAACTCAATTAGTTTATAATACCTTCACGCAAATCCCAGAACCTCAAGTTTGCAGTCTTTTTGCAAAAAGCATGTGTCCATACCTATTTAAAACACACACACACACACACACACACACACACACACACACACACAAAATCAGGTTCATTTATACTTAAAACAACGTTTAGCCAGTATAGATGTTAAAACTTTGTATGTTCATGTATTGAGCCTTTTTTTTTTTGAGTAGCGGTCTCACTTTGTCCCTGAAGCTGGAGTGCAGTGGCACAATCATGACTCATGCAGCCTCAAACTCCTGGGCTCAAGCAATCCTTCCACCTCAACCTCCCAAGTAGCTGGGTCTACACGTGTGCACCATCATGCCTGGCTAATTTTTTTACAGTAAGAATGAATCTTCTTTTTTATTTTTTATTTTATTTATTTATATATATATTTTTTTGAGTTGGAGTCTCTCTCTGTTGCCCAGGCTGGAGTGCAGTGGCAAGCTCACAGCCACCACAGCCTTGACCTGCTGGGCTCTGGTAGTCCTTCCGCCTCAGCCTTCCAGGTAGCTGGAACTACAGACACTCACCACCATGCCCGGCTAATCTTTTGTTTTATTGTAGAGATACGGTCTCGCCAAGTTGCCTAGCTGGTCTCGAACCCATGGGCTCAGGCTGTCCTCTCATCTTGGCCTCCCAAAGTGCTGGGATTATAGGCATGAACCACTGCACCCAGCCTAGAACGAATCTTCTATCCATGAATTTGTGAAGAAAGAAAAAGAAATTTGTGCTAGTGTTGCTATTGTACCTCAGACTGCAAAAGTCATAACCACAATGTGTGATAAATACTTAGTCAATACGGAAATGCCATTAAAGGCAAATACAGACATACATCAGGGATATTACAGGTTCAGTTCCAGATCATTACACTAAAGCAAATGTTGCTGTGAATTTTTTTGTTTCCCAATGCATATAAAAGTTATGTGTATACCATACCATAGTGGTCAATAACATTATGTCTAAAAAACAATGTACAGGCCGGGCTTGGTGGCTCAGCCTGTAATCCCGCACTTTGGGAGGCCGAGGTGGGTGGATTGCCTGAGCCCACGGGTTCGAGACCCGCCTGGGCAGCTTGGCGAGACCTCATCTCTACAATAAAAATTTTTTAAAAATTAGCCAGGCGTGGTAGCGCACGCCTATAGTTCCAGCTACTTGGAAGGCTGAGGCAGAAGGATCGCCGGAGCCCAGCAGGTTGAGGCTGTGGTGGCCGGGAGCGTCCAATGCACTCCAGTCTGAGTGACAGAGTGGGACTCCAAATCAAAAAAAATAAAAAATAAAAAACAATGTACATACCTTAATTTTAAAAATAACGGCTGGGCTCAGTGGCTCAGCCTGCAATCCCAGCACTTTGGGAGGCCAAGGCGAGTGGATTGCCTGAGCCTGTGGGTTTGAGACCCGCCCAGGCAACTTGGCGAGACCCTGTCTCTACAATAAATCAAAAGTTAGGTGGGCGTGGTAGCGCTTGCCTGTAGTTCCAACTACTTGAAAGGCTAAGGTGGAAGGATCGCCGGAGCCCAGCGGGTCGAGGCTGCGGTGGCCGGGAGTGTGCCACTGCGCTGCAGTCTGAGCAATAGAGAGAGAGACTCCAACTCAAAAAAAAAAAAATAATGTTAACTATTATCTGAGCCTTTAGAGAGTCATAATCTTTTTGCTAGTTTTGCCTCAGGGTTGATGGCTGCTGACTGATCAGGGTGGTGTTTACTGAAGGTGAGAGTGGCTGTGACAATTTCTTTCTTTTTTTTAGACTGAAGAATATAGTTTATTTAGAAAGTAAATTAGAGAGAGGGATAGAATAGAGAGGAGATTCACCTCTCCAAGGTAGGGGGGAGGGGAGTCAAAGCTAGGAACATAGTGACCGTAAATCAAAGAACCATGGGTTCAGACCAGAATTTAGCAAAGCAATGGCCTGTGGCAATTTCTTAAAATAAGACAACATGAAGTTTGCCACATCAGTGTATACCTCCTTTCACGGAAGTTTTTTCTGTTGTGTACAATGCTGTTGCGCAGCATTTTACCCACGGTAGAACTTCTCTCAAAATTGGAGTCAAATTTCTCCAATCCTACTGCTGGCTTTTCAACTAAGCTTATGTAATATTCTAAAATTTTTTTTTGTCATTTCAGTGTATTCACAGCATTTTCACCAGGTGTGGATTCCATCCCAAGAAACCATTTTTGGGCCAGGTGTGGTGGTGACTTGTGCCTGTAATTCTAGCACTTTGGTAGACTGAAGCAGGAAGTTTGCTTGAGCTCGGCATGTGCCTGTAGTCTCAGCTACTTGGGAGACTGAGGCAAAAGGATTGCCTGCCTGAGCCCAGGAATTGGAGACTGCAGTGAGCCATGATCATGCCACTGCACTCCAACCTGGATGATAGAGTGAGAACTCAACTCAAAGAAAAAAAAATTTTCTTCGGTTTTGCATAAGAAGCAACTACTCATCTGCTCAAGTTTTATTAAAATGAGAGTACAACAGTTCAGTCACATCTTCAGGCTCCACTTTTAATTATAGTTCTCTTGCTAGTTCCACCACATGTGCCATGATTTCCTGCACTGAAATCTTGAACCTCTCAAAGTAATCCATAAGGGTTGGAATCACATTCCAAACTTATGTTATCGTTGCCATTCTGACCTCCTCCTGTGACTCATGAATGTTCTTAATGGCATACAGAATAGTGAATATTTTTCCAGAAGGTTTTCAGTTTGCCCAGGTCCATCAGAGGAATCACGCTATCTATGGCAGCTACTGCCTTGTCAAGTGTATTAAATAATAAGACATCAAAGGTGAAATTACTCCTTGATCCATGGGCTGCAGAATGGATATTGTGTTAGCAGGCATGGAAACAGCATTCTTCTACTTGTATATCTCCGTGAGAGCTCTTGTGTGATCAGGTACATTATCAATCAGAAGTAATTTTTTAAAGGAATCCTTTTGAGCAGTAGTTCTCAACAGTGGGCTTAAAATAGCCAGTAAACCATGCTGTAAACATATGCTGTCATCCAGGCTTTTTTGTTCCATTTATAAGGCACAGGCAGAGTAGACTTAGCATGTTTCTTAAGAGTCCTAGGATTTTCAGAATGCTAAAGGAGTGTTGGCTTGGAAGCCAGACATTGACTTCTCTTCTCTAGCTTTGAAAGTCCTAGATGGCATCTTCCAATAGAGAGCTGATTTGTCCACATTTAAACAGCTGTTGGTTAGTGTAACCACCTTCATCAGGGATCTTAGCTAGGTCTGGATAACTTGCTGCAGCTTCTCCACCAGCACTTACTGCTTCACGTTGCCCTTTTATGCTATAAAGATGGCTTCTTTCCTTAAACCTCATAAACTCAGCTTCTGCTAGTTTTATACTTCGATAGCTTCCTCACCTTTCTCAGTCTTTACAGAAATGAAGAGAGTTAGGGCCTTGCTCTGGATTAGACTTTGGCTTAAGGGAATGTTTTGGCTGACTTGACCTTCTATCCAGACCACTCAAACTTTCTCTGTGTCAACAATAAGGCTATTTTGCTTTTGTATCATTTATTTGTTTAATTTCCTTAAAGAATTTTTTTTTGCATTCTCAACTTTGATTCAAGAGGCCTAAATTTCAGCCTCTCTCAGCTTTCAACATGCCTTCCTTACTATACTTAATCACTTCTATCTTCTGATTTAAAGTGAAAGATATGTGACTCTTCCTTTCACTTGAATACTCAGGCCATTGTGGGGTTATTAATTGGCCTAATTTCAATATGTTTGTGTCTCAGGGAATAGAGAGGCCCTAAAAGAGGGAGGCAGAGAGGTGGGACAATGGCCCAGTCCTTGAGCCAGTCAGAATAACACATACAAAACTTGTTAAGTTTATTGTCTTATATGGGTGTGGTTTGTGGTACCCCAAAATAATTATAATAGTAACATCAAAGATCACAGATCACCATAACAAATATAATAATGAAAAAGTATGAAATAGTATAAGAATTACCAAAATGTGGCAGAGATACAAAGTGAGCACATAATATGCTGCTCATAGACTTGCTTCCTGCAGGTTTGCCACAGGTCTTCAATTTATAAAAAATGCAGTGACTGTGAAGTGCAATAAATTGTGGTATACCTGTATATATAGGGTCAGTACTATCAATGGTTTTAGGTATCCACCTGGGGGTCTTGGACCGTATCCCTATCCTCCATTATGGAGGGGGATCTACTGTATTTGATTAGTATATATTTACAAACAAACAATGGAAGATTAAAACCAGAATCAGTAAGAATGGCTACCTATACAGGGAGAGAGGAAATAGAATATACCATATTTTGTGGCTTTGGTTTGGAGACCCTGTAAATTTTTAATTTAATTTTTTAAAAATTAAATTTAAAAAAATCAAATACATACTGAAACAACAAACCTAACCTATAGGGGTGGTGACATAAACACATAGAGAAAATTTATTTCAAATGACTTTAAAACATGATATTTTAACTGTATGTCCTTAGAGGAATATATCCTAAAGACCAAAAAAAGCCACAAGAAAACTTTGAGTTCATGTTTTTGTTAATATTGATATTTTGAAACATATATTCAGGTAAAGCAAAGGTCATGTTAATGTCATTAGGAACCAAGATTTTCAGGGAAAAAGAGAAAAGAGACAAGTACAAAATAAGAGGATTTCATTTAAGCCCTGTAATCTTAAATATGAATCAGGAATTTTAATATAAAATCATGACACTTTTTAAGGAATCCTGTATTTTATAGCTTTGTTCATTGAAAAGATTTAGAAGCAGTGATAACTGATTAGCAGCCTCATCATAAATCCCATTTCTCAGAGAAACTACTGATTGTGAGCCTACAGCAGAGAATGCACAAGATGAGCCTGGATGGTTCGTCATACCAGATATGAAGGAAAACAGGCATCTGGGGTTTTGTGAAAAAGACATAGAACTGATCTGTAGGTACTCCAAATGGCTTAACAAGGGACAGTTTAAGCATTAAAAGTAATAATGACCATAATGGATCAAAAGCAATCAATCAAGTCTATAAGCTATAAATTCATAATGATAGCAAAAAGTCAAAACTACTTGAATCGTGTTTGGAAGTTTCTAGAACATTAACTCATTTGGAAAATTGTTAAGGAGAAGCAGTTAAATGTTTTAAAAGTAATATTTTTGATGAGTAGAAAGTTCATTCTCAGTGTCTATTAAGAGATCTTCTTCCTTATACCCAGTCTCTCCTCTCTGCCTTTTTCTTTATAGATATATGTATGTATGTTTAAAATCTAGGAGAGAACAAAGATAAAGTTGGATTGTGACTTTTAGCTTTGCATGTAAAGCAAAGAAGGAAGTTGGAAAGGCAATTGTTGCATGTGCTGAAATCTGTATTTTACCTCCATATAACTTGACAGTCTTTTGGGCTTTAGTCTTATCCAACCTCTTTATTTTTGCTTTGAGAACACCTTTAGATTTTAGTGGTCTCTGATTTAAAAGGCATTGGGCAAAACAGTTTTGTTCATTTGCTAGAAATAAAACCATAAACTGTTCACAAGACTCTTTTGAGAAATAAGTATAGAGAACTTTAATTTACTCTCTGGGCCTAGTCAGCTTGCCAGCTTGTCCATTTAGACCAAAACAAGCCGTATAGGCCCAGACTGGAGTAGCATGCATAGCTGTTGTGATGCTGACCAAATGAGGTATGCTGTGTGTAAAGCCTCTGAAGGCTGTGTGTTTTTCTTCAAAAAGAATTTCCAAGACCTGAAGAACTTATAGTACTATCCACTCTGTCCACCCCCTTCAGGAAATAATGATTTGTAGGCAATGGTAATATGATCTCTTGGAAAGAACCCAGAATTGGGAATCTTGAAAATATGTTTCTGGAGAGTGAGATTCTGTCTTTATCCTGACCTAACTTAGTAATTCTGGAAAGTTATTTGTTTTTTTTAATTAACATTAAACCAATTTTTTTGGTCAATCTTGTTTCTTTTGCTTCTTTCCTGCTGTGTGTGTGTGTGTGTGTGTATTGTTACTGTTGTTTTGTTTTTTTGAGTTGGATTCTCACTTTGTCACCCATGCTAGAATGCAGTGGCATGCTTACAGCTACTGCAGCCTTGACCTACTGGGCTCAAGCAGTCCTTCCACCTCAGCCTTCCGAGTAACTGGAACTACAGACACATGCCACCATACTGAGCTAATTTTTTAAAAATTTATTGTAAGAGATGAGATCTTGCAAAGTTGCCCAGACTGATCTTGAATCCCTGGGCTCAGGCAATCCTCTTGCCTCTGCCTCCCAAAGTGCTAGGATTATAGGTGTGAGCCGCTGCGTCCAGTGCTTCCTAGTGTATTTTAAAGCAGATCTGTGATAATAAGCCATTTCACTGCAAACACTTGCGTATTGGCAATTTATTTAACATCTGTAGGCTTCGCTACTTAAATGGAGAAAATATTTCCTGCTTCATTGTTTCATAAATTGGGAGAGAAAAAAGTGAAAATATTTTGAATGTCAGAGTGTTAACAAAACAAAAGTTACTGTTGATTCTAGATTATTTCAGGGTGTCATCTCCATTGTAAAAATTGTTATTTGTTTTTAAATGGGCTCACTAAAAATAGATAATCAAGCCAAATATATAATTTAAAAATGTAAAAATTTGTTTTCATTTTATACTGGTTTTCTAGAGTTTATATGCATTTTTTTTTAAGCCTGGCTCAGTTTTATATTATAGTTATTTAGAAATAAATATTTGGGCAAAACGTAGTGTTCAACAAACCAACATGATTATTTCACCTTCCAATTCAAATTCTGAGGTTCAGTCTTTTTTTCCCCCACAAATAGAGCCTGGTATTTCAACATCAGATATTCTGTCGTGGATTAAACAAGAGGAAGAGCCTCAGGTTGGGGCCCCACAGGAATCCAAGGAGAGTGACATATACAAAAGCACCTACGCTGGTGAGTAAGTGAGTGAAGAGATGTTCATGTCCAAATTCAGCTCATGCCAGGACTGACTGAAGAAAAAGCAGATTAAATGGGCTGTAGAGGCAAGGAATTGGGAGAAGAATGAGGAAAAGAAATAAAGACATGCTCAAATAGGTTAGAAATGAAACCAAAAGATAAGATATCACTAAGATAAACTTGAAGTGAGTGGGAAAATACACTCTTACTTACAAAGATACATTAGAATTATCAGAAGAAGAAAGATAAGTGCATCTAGATGGACCAAAAGTATGAGAATGAGGATAGACAGAAGCACAGAAAATCATGTGGAAAGGATAGAACAAATTGGAGAGTGGAGTGAGGGCATAAGCATGGAGACAAAAATGTCATTGGGAGGTGCAAATAGGAATATTGTGAGAGGCTTTCCTCAGTGAAAGGAAAAATAACAATGGGAGAAGAAACAGAAGTATCTTCCCATAAGATATTTAGCACCATCCATGTTTTACCACTTGAATTTCAGAAGAGCGTCTCAAGGTCAGAAAGGACCCAGTCGTTTATACAACTTAATGCAGTCTGTTTTAGTATCTGCTTTGCCCATTGTTCTTTTAGAATGGGGAGTACAAATAAGGAAAATAAGATAGATTCTGTTCTTGAAGAAACTTACACTGGGGACACACGTATCAATACTAGACATGCCTGTTAAGTGTCAAGGGTGAGTGGGATGAATGACTTATATAAAAGAAGTAAGAAGTTTTAAGAACATGCATTGGTTTTAGTTTAGATTTTTAGATAAGGCCTAAAGAAGAATGTAAAGCCAGAATTGAGCCTTAGAAGATTGGTATGATATGGCTGGTATAATTTGGGAAGATGGAGAGAGGAAGCATTCTGCAAAAGGGAGGCCGAATGAGTAAAAATTCAGAGCAGAAATATGTACTCTATTTTCAGGGAAGGTAAAGAGGCAGCTGACGTAGTGAAGGAATTATCTGATAGAAGAATAGAGAGCAATCAGAGTAGATAAATATGTGATTTTAGGCTGTGTCACAATAGGCAACAGAGAAAGTTCTGGAGCATAGGCAAAATGTAATGAAAGTAATGTTGGGGAGATTGTTGCCAAAGTTTTTCCTTTTCTAAATAGGGAGCGTTGAAGAGGTACAATATTAGATTTTCTGATGATTTGCAGGGACTACAGATGCCTTACTGCAGTCCTCCACTGAGTTTCTTACCTGAGCCAGTCAAGAGCTTAGAGTAGTCTGTTAGAGCTGGGTAGGAACACGTGAGAGTTGCTAGTGAGACAGATATTGATAGGTGTAACTCTTGAGTCCTTTCTTTCAGATGAAGAGCTTGTCATCAAAGCTGAAGGACTTGCTAGAACCTCATTGTGCCCTGAGGCTCCAGTCCCCTTCTCTTCACCACCATCAGCAGCAAAGGATACTTTTTCAGATGTGGCTTTCAAAAGCCAGCCACCTGCATCCACAGCACCTTTTGGACGTCCATCCACTGACCTGCCGGAAACCTCTGAGGGACAAGTGTCTTTTACTCAGTTGGGTAGCTACCCCCTCCCATCTCCAGTTGGGGAGCAGATGCTCTCATGCCACCACTGTGGCAAGAATCTCAGCCAAGACATGTTGCTGACCCATCAGTGTAGCCATGCGGGTGAGCACCCCCTACCCTGTGCCCAGTGCCCTAAGCACTTTCCTCCTCAAGCTGACCTGA